>APFE030549374.1:57918-181425 GCA_000404065.3 Pinus taeda | reverse complement strand
GTTTTAATTATTCTTTTGAAATTTTAATGTTTTCCAAAGTCATGATAACATACTTTACGCCATTATTTCGAAATGTTGACAATTTTCCCTTGAAAAAAGAATGTTATTCCAACATCAACACTTTTCATTTTGAGAGTGTTTTTTGCACAATTTTTGCACAAAAAATTGGTTTTCACCGCCATTTTAAAAACATGTTTAAAATTTACCCTAGAAAACAAAAGTGTTATTCCAACATCAACACTTTTCGTTTTTAGCACTGCTTTTCACGTTTTTTGGGGGTTTTTTGGCTAGAGTTCCCATTTTGAGTTTATAGTTCTTGTTTCAAAGTTTACATTGTTATTGGTATTTTGATCTTCTTTGGCAAGTTTTGACGTGTGATCTAGTGTATCTAGGATTCACTAATGGTGCTAGTAGACATATCAGAACTTATTTTCCGTCGCTTGTGTAATATATTATCCCTCTCGTTAGTGGGTAGTCTCAAGAGGCATATGTATTGGTCCTTGTTCCAACAATATGGATGAATATAGTGATGTTAGTAATTTATTATTGAAGCAATATCTTTTGGTATTGAATAGTTAGTGTTTTATTTGGATTCACAACTGGTGGTATCTCAATTAAATGACATATATCATGTAAGAGGTCCTTTATTACATCACCCATTTATGAGAGTGAGATTATTACACAAATCATTTAATTAAATTACTTTTATTCATATTCCACAATTAGAAAATTCACTTGTTGATTCTATGGCTAATCAAGCATTAGATTAGCACAATAATCATTCATCACGTTAAAACCAAAAATATCATAAAATCATCTATATATATAATAAAATCATTGTGAAACCGTTTCTATATAGATAGGAATAATATGTCCAAAATGTTACAAAATGTGGACAAATGTCCTACAAAATTAGGGCTTAAGCCCGATCATGTCCATAAAAAGATCAGTCATCTCATATAAGGCTATGGGCCCTTCCCTGGATGAGCGTCACGGAAAAATATAATGGCATTTTCCATCTGTCGGAAGAGATGTACCCACTCTCGTGGTACTCCTACCACTCATCTTTGAATGGCCTTAGGGAGATCCTCTATGGCTGCCATATGAACCTGGTGAGTCAAACTCTCCAAGTTCCTCTGGATTGCATGAAGGACTCTCTTAGAATCTATTGTCGGTCTCTTCGCGTCTTTGTTGCAACGCCTGTGCCTACGTAGACCCTAAGGTCTCACTGGTCCAACAACCGCATCATGATCAAATAATCTTGTAAGATTTTTTATTCTTGGAAAAATAATTTTAATTTCTTAAGGTCATATTTAAAATCCAAAAAAAAATAACATAATTTTTTTTTTAAATTTACCAATATCACCCCATGCAATGCCCTCGTGAAGTGCCAGATTCAGGTCCTTTCGATAATCTCTGCCTGCATAAGGGTAGTCTTTTATAGCTACAGCTTATTTCCCCGACTAAACGATAAGCTTGTCATCAAATTTTGCTCAAGTGACTTCGCCTCTACCAAGTCGCTTGATCAAGTCTACCCATCTAACCATCCTCGGATCCCTGGGACTGCTAATGGTTGTAGACACTCTAGGTCAAAGTGTTGGAAATCTCTCAAAGACAAATGAACAAAGTATGTTGCCATAACCAAAATGCTTCATTTTCCCTCGTCTCATTGAAGACAAATGCTTCTTCATACAGACCAAGAGTATTGTGCACCAATTAAATACTCTCAGATGAAGGAACTCTAATTCCAAGAACATGGCAGGTCGATAGGCCTGATGTAGTGATGTTGAGCCTGCTACCTTGATAATCATAAAGTGGATAATTTAATTGGTAGGCTCCTTACATTTTTTATCAGAATATGTGACTCGACCTTGTCTATCCCTGGTGTAGAGTAGATATCTATGTAATCTGAAACAGTCAGGCCTCCCCGGGCCCTCTCTTTCAGATCAACTGCTTCCCCTCTTCGGGAAAGTCCTGTGATGAAGTAAATATCTTCCACCTCAATCTGTAAGGGCATCTGATCAATAATAAAGAGATCTTGCTCTAGATCCCAATAATGAATAAGCATCTCTGACAATAAAGTTTGGGTTTTCATATTTGACATCATAAAAAGCTTGAGCAATCTGCATCCTCTCAATGCATCAAATGCCAAAGGATAATTTAAAACCTCATTGTCAACATCATTGTGCTCCCTCTCTTATAAATGATTTCCATCCTGCAAATTTGAGAGAATTCATCCATTAGAAATCAAATATTTCATTCTTCTCTACACATCTGCAACTTTCTTAAGAGACAGTCACGTATACACACAACTTTTCCTTTGGAAACCCACGTGTAGGTATTTTATATGCAGTTTCCAAAGAGCCGACCTGCATAGACGCAGAGGAAATTTTTAAAACAAAAATCCTACAGTTAAAAAATGAATGAATCCATTTAAAAATGCAATCAAATGGATGAGATTTTGAATTTAGAATTACCTAAAAGCTTTGGTTGATGAATTGGTTGAGGAAACGGGTGAAATAGAGTTGCTAAAGTTTGCTCCCAAGCTCTCAACACTTGAAATTTCAAATGAAATTTGGGTGAGTTAAAATGTCTTTTTATATTAAGATTTTAAAACCCACTTTTATAAAGTTCATAATTTTTAAATTTATTATTTCATGAACTTTTTAACTTTTGGGCTTGAAGTGTTGGGGGAGGTTACTTTTCAGGGTAAATGAAGAATTTGTGATATTTTTTCACCACCTCGACTCACGATCGCAGACCTATCATGGCAGGAATCATTTTCGTCACTGCCATATAGGTTAGGACATATCACGTTTTCCGTTGCATTATGCATTTTAACCCCATACTATGATATTTCACCATAGTATCGACCCCATTATGTTGTGGTTTTCAAACCACTTTCACTTTTCATCTTATAAAATCGTAACATAGTGGTAGATCCACTTCTTCCATGGGATTCCTAGTTAGATCCTTGCTAGCATATGCTACCCATGCTGCAAGAATTGTTTAGGCTCGGGGGTCCTCTTTATGCCCGCCATGACTTTGTGATGAAGCCTCATTCCTCTTCTTCTTCGCTATTATTCTGGCTCTATACCCTAGAGGCTCCCATGTGTTAAGTTGTACTGTTGCATTGCATATTGACTACTTCCACCCTTTTGGCCTTAATTTGACTTCACTTGGACTCATGTATAAGCCACTTTTTACCATGACCTTTCTTCAAAGTCAAACCATGCATTCATTAGCCTCTGCGACTTGACACCTTTTATCCGTGGAAAGAACATTCCTTTGAGTCTTTACGACTAATATTCACCACCTTGCATTGAGCATAGGAATGTTCCAATCCTAGGAACTAATGCATCTTCCCTTAACACTCATTCTTTCAAATGTATTATATGCACTATTTTATTCCTTTTTAGGCTTTACATATGAAAAAGACAAAAAATATATATATTCCAAAAAAGAGCTGGAACAGGACATTTACTTATGTATTTGATGGCAGCAAGAGTCAGTTGTGTTACCCTTGAACAAAGCACTCAAAATGAGTCTCTCCTCCATTGGGATGGGACTTAGTTTGACTTTAGGAGAGCCATAACCTTGTTCTTGAGTCAATACTCCTCCAGTTGGTTATCTCTTCCAATCACATGGAGAGTTTGTTAATGCCTTCTAAATTTCAAACTTATATAAAGTTATTTTATGCTGCCATAGAGTCACATTTGAGTCATGCTTTTGTTCAAAGGAAGTCAACCTGTGTCGGCCATTCTACAGCATATCTTGACTCATTTTCATTTGGCCATACCCAATCTATCAAGTTATCTTCAATATCACATCATTTATTTGGTCCTTCGCTCATGCTGGTTAAGAAGGTCTCCATTGAATTCTTGCTAGTAGGTTTTCTCTTATCAACTCTGACAAATTTCTCTGAGAGTAGGCCTAGAGTCGTACCGTAACCCTATTTACATCATTGATAGGTGACCTTGTGCTCAACATTGATCAGTATCATGGGTCTTTGACTGAGTGGTTTCCCTTGTTTTCGACATTGACATACATTATCACACATTGGGATTCATGCAATACCTTGGTTTCCATTTGACTCTATTGGTGGATTCCTCGCCTCTATGTTAGATATCATTATTGTTTGGCTCTGAGATTCTCTGTCGTGCGCTAGCCACATCTTGTGTACGTCGGAAATTTACTTCAAAATGGTTACTTTATCTCTTTTGATTTGATTTCTTCCAAATTATTGGCTTGTGGGTTACACTTGCACTAATTGATGTGGCATGCCTTAATGCCTTCCTTCCAACAAATATTTTCCCATCAACTCCAACTCATTGCTCTAGGAACAATATCAAGAGTCCCTTTTTCAGTATCTTAGGGTTGTCAATCATCAGTGGCAGAATCCTTCAATATCAATAGTGAGAATACACCAATGTCTCCTGATTGATTGATTCTCTCAAGTGTTTGACTTCAACACATTTATTCACACTTGTTAAATTGTACTGTGGTACCTTGACTCTCATCATCATTATCAGTGAGTTGTCTCACGTTTGTTAATGGTATACATCAATGACCGATAGTCAAATTGTTTCTCACATGGTCAAATTCAACTCATTTATTCCCATAGTGTAGAAATGTACCATCTGCGGTCGGTGAAGACCTTTGGTTGTGTCAGCATCTTGGTTCACTTGTTAGCTCCTTCAATTTTTTACCAGTGTTACCAACCACCCTTATATGTTGTAGTTCATCACAAAAACATCTTGTATGTTGACACCCGACTTTATGGAGTACCATTATTCCACCTATATGACTTGGTACTATTATGAGGATCATTTACACAACATCAATGATCACACATTATTCGAGCATCATTGATCATATTTTATTCTATATGTGATATTGATACATAGTTGTGTTGTGTTCCTTTGTGGCTATGATCAGATGATCCACTATGTATTCTTCGGTATTTTCTGTACACTTATGTATACATGTTGGATCTGCTCAATACTTGATAAACACACATGCTTTACTATCTCTTAGCATGGGTATGCCCACCTCAGACACGAGTCTTCTTTTTGATTCCTTCCAATAGGTATTCAGTGAGCTGGAATCTGGTGATTTCCTCTTAGGTCCTCAAATGATCTCTCTTTGTACTTGATACATTTCGGCCATCATGTACCCCTTCTGACCTCATATATTATGGGGCATATGTTATAGCAACACTCCTGTAGTTATGTTGCTCTAGTATGGCCTTGGGCAGCCCTTTATCATTTATTAAAAATTAATATTTATAATTCCATATACAACCATGCCCTTTAAAAAATGCATACACATGTTGGTACCATAATACAGAACCTGTGTATATTATTTAAAATATGAAAAAATAAAATAATATCCTATTTTTTGGGCAAGGTCTACAGGTTTCACCGAAATCCCACCTACAAGAGCATGTGACCTAACTGAATCAACTGGTTTCTAGTGGCATTTATACACCTAATGGGAAGGCCTAATATGATCAAGGATATAGGATATCGACATTATAGTCTTTTCTGTCCCAGATAAAGTCTGATTTTCCCTGTGCCTCCTACACTCCCAGTCATAAGAAACCCTTGTTTCCTTGCATAGAGGCTCATTCTTCATTATATGGCATCATTTTGCACATGCTTGAGAGGTGATCTTTGAGGCTTGGGTTGGATGGATCCAAAGGAAGGTTTCGTTGGTGCCATGGTCGGATTAGGTTGTTTCTCTCCATTGCTCTTTTCCGATATCAATAAAGAAGCCTTGTCTAGTTTCCGATATCTTATGATATCATGTTTTTATGATTCATATGTAATATGTCATGATTTATATATTATGCTTGATGATCTAACATGTTTATTATGCACGCACTTTGAACTAATTGATATGTATAAGCTTATATGAACTATGTTGTAGGTCTTCTCACTTGCGAGGAAGCAAAGGGTTTGGACCCTACATGACCAACATCAAATGTAGGACCTACGGGTACTCCTCTCAAACCCAAATTTAGTAGTTTTTATAGCTTTCTTTCTTGAATGAATGCTTCTTGTTAATTGTTTTCCTTCAATCTGTTGAGGTTGTCAACCCCTACCATAGGGAAGTTTTTCTCGCCAATAAGAGGATGAGGGCTTCAAGGAGGTGTATCAGTAATTGGAGAGTCAAAGTCATGTGCACGATGGTGACAATGACGTTGACTACCATCTCAGGGATGGGTTACTCTACAAGATGGATAAGCTTTGTGTTCCTAAAGGTGAGTGATTGTAGCTTATTAGAGAGGCTCACACCTTCAAGGTTGTAGGGCACTTTGATGTAGGGAAGACCATAGCCAACATGAAGAGGTATGTGTATTAGCCCAAGATGCAATGGAAGGTAGTTTGGTTCATAATATGATTCATATTTTGTTGTACTGGAAATCCTAGTAATAGGAAACAAGGTCTATATCGCCCCTTACCTGCAACCACTCGTCCTTGGGAAATTATTTCCATGGACTTTGTGGGAGGTTTACCCATAGTCAGGAAGGGATATGACTACCTATTCATGGTAGTTGACAGGTTCAACAAGATGTATATTATGTTGCCCTATAACAGGACCATCAGTGGGCATGAAGCAATGAAATTATGCTTTGGATAGTTCTAGGAGCACTTTGGTATGCCAATGAGAATCATTTCAGACAAGGATCAAGATTTCTCACTAAATTCTAGACTACATTTTGGGTGAACATGGGAACAATGTTGAAGATATCTACAACATTCCATCCACAGATAGATGGAAAGACAAAAGTAGTTAGTAGGACTTTGGTGTAACTTCTGAGGGGATACAAATAGAAGCATCCAAAGACCTGGGATAAAAATATCGTAGATATAACATTCTTACAATAGAGAAATCCACACTTCTATAGGAAAGTCCCCATTTGAAACATGTTTTAGATATATCCCACCTTCACCTTTGGATATTGCATATGGGCAATGAAGAGTGACGAAAGATCTGACAGGAGACACCTTGAGGGTTGAAAATTTTATATAGAAGATTAGGTAGATCCATCTACAAGTACAAGAGACTACAAAAGTCACAAGAGAAGTATAAGGTTAGTCATGGTCAGCATAGAACAAGGAAATCATTCAAGGTGAGAGATAGAGTATGGTTGTAGTTGAACAGGGAGAGGCTACAAGGGCCTGGTAAGAAAATCAAGGATCTGAGGTATGGTCACTTCGAGATACTGGAAAAGGTAGGTGATAATTCCTATCAAATCTGTTTTCCACAATATGTGTGCATTTATTCGATCATGAATGTAGAGAATCTAAAACTCTATGAGCCTTCCATGCTATATTAGGAAGAGGAATAGTCTCTACCTTTTATGGAGGATTTGGCACCAGATGCTTAGGTGGAGTTGATAGAAGATAAAGTTTTGTAGAAGAGGTCGAGAACAACAAGATAGGGGTAGCATGACCTTTGGTAGATTAGGTTGAAAGGAAAACATCCATGCAAAGCTAAATGGTACACTAGAGCGAAGGTAGAGAAAAAATGTCCTCGCCTCATGAAGTGGAATATTTTAGGGATCAAAATCCTCCCAAAATAGGGAGGTGTGATTTTTATTGGATCATTATATTTTTTTCACCCATATTGATGCATTTGGAGTGGAAAAGGCGAAGGAATCAGCTCACGAGACCATTTTTCCTGACGGGGCCTAGTTTGGAAAGTAGGGTTTGAAGCCTTTCGAGAGTGTTTTCAGGCACCAAATGAAGTTTCTTGGAGGTAATGATTTAGAGCTTTAGCACCACACCTTTTCATTCTATTCTGCACATAAATACCTTCCAATGGCACAAGAAATTCCTTAATCAGAGTCTGTATGTGAAATTTATGCCACTAAGAAGGTGACCTTCCTATATTAACCACCATGACTCAAGATGATGCCACTTTAGCCCTAATTATTCATGGAAAATGGGCTAGCCATGTTTTTATGATGTAGAAGACTCTAGAAGAGTCTATATTATAACTTTGGTTAAGAGTTGAGGTAGTCAAACTTGACCACTTGTAGGCTATTGGGTTGTGATATAATTGGGCGACTAGGGGGGAAAGGGGTTCCATTCTTTCAAGTGCATTTTCTCCATAGCTGAGAAAAGATAGCTAAGAGGGATAGGAGGTAGAGCACATTGAAATTATATATGCACTATAGCAGCCCATCGGCCACAGGAAATACTTCTTTATACTCATAACCATATTCCCAGATAAAGAAAGAGAGTCAAGTGACCTCACCTTCAAACTGGGTTTTTCTCCCAAAAGGGTTTCCAAGAGCATACCTTGTGTTATATGTGTGTGTGATATTTTAATTTTTCATTCTACATTTTCTACGTAATTTTCATTATCTTTCATGTACTATTAATGGTAGATCTATAAATCTAGAAATAATAAAACTATAATAGTATAGAATTTCATATTTTAAATATAATTTTATCAAATATGTTGTGAAGAACTATCCAGTGGAATATCCACGACAATTTATGGATCATATTGGTATCATAGTAGGTTTCTTTTGGTATATTGTGGATATTTGTAGTGTATCTATATCGACGGGGCAAAAAATCGTAAAACTCCAATCATGGTTAACGGCTCAATGAATTAACCTCATGATCCTGCAGAGGTGAGGTTTTCATGACTGAAGCAAAACGTTGCAAATATAAATCACAATGTAAATCTCCTCATGGAAGCACTAAGAAATAAGCTTGGGATATTTGGAGATAATTGGGTTTCAAATGCATCGAGAAATTAGAAAGGGCTTCAGGATATCTAGAAGAAATAGATAACCATCTGAAGAAATAACTCTAAAAAGATTAACCCAGTTCGAGTGTTGTGAACCAATCATATTTCCTGTTTTAAATGGAAGAAAAGGCCGATATCAAGTCATATCATGGCTATATCAATGCTTTGAAGCTGAATCACTAGTTGTAGCAACTAAAAGTGTATTTCATCATCCATCAAATTGAGGAAGAAAAAAAAATTCTCATTTGCGCAACTGAAATTAGAGGGCCATGACCTAACTTGGTGGAAAATCCACACGAAGACCCTGAGGTTAGAGTGATAGCATCTAGTGGCTAAGTGGGAGGAATTTAAAACCCTTATTAAGTCACAGTTTTACCCTATTGGGTACATAGAAGACCAATGGATCTGGTGGCACTACTTCAAGCAAACGTTGGGGCAAAGTGAGTAGGAGTATACCACAAAGTTAAGAAAGATGGACATAATGTTGGTTATCTCCCCAAAGAAATGAGATGTACTCCTCAAGTATGTTGTGGATCTACATTTCCATCTGCACAAGCAATTGATGTTATTCAAACCCAAATAAGTGCATGAGGATTATGTATAGGCATAGTACTTGGGGAACATAGGCCTCAAGGGAGCGCAATAAAGGGGACCAAAGTAGAAGGAGAAACAATATTCATATACAGAAGGGATGAAGAATAAGAAAGGGGAGAAAGATGAAAAACCGACAGTCACAACACACCAATACAAAGATCCCAACAACCACTGCATGTAGAAAATTTGTGATAGGTTAACCCAATAATGCAATATAAATCAAAGTTGAATACTATAACCTACTTCTACTATCAATTTGCAGAAGCTTAAATATCGAGCTGAACAATATAACCAGAAGAAGAAGAATCAATGGCACAATACACATGAAAATACTTTGGGAAAATCCTCAGCTAAAAACCCCACACTATTGTATTATCATACATGGTGGAAATACATAAGAATTATACAAAGCCTTAGCTCTCACAGCTAGCCAGCTCTCAGTGCAATCCTCATAGATGCTCATAGGCAATCTTGGCTTCTCTCCAGCCTTCCTCTCTACCCTCCAAGCTCATATTTCCTTGTGTTGTTCCTTATGGATGATTAGCCTCTTACCAAGTGGAAAAACAAGCCTTCAAAACTGCACAATCCTCAAGGATGAATCCTTGACTGCATGCATGAGTTTTCTCCATGAGAAAACACATGCAACTGATTGTACACTGTCCTTGAACATTAATCTAAACTAGGTCTTTCTCAGAATAGACATGCATGAGTTTTTGATGAGGGAATCTTCAGTTAACTGGAGTAGCACTAGTTGAGTGCATTATTGCATTAACTGATCGTTAACTCACTATTAGTTCCTCAAACAGTTTGGAACTAATATAACTAGACTTAACTCAGTAAACTAAGTTAACTAATTACAACTCAAATATAACTCAATCTTATCTCGTTAATTTAAGGGATAACTCTTGCATGACTTCAGAAAGACTTCTAACTTGAATTTCTCCAACTAATTAATTTAAAATAAATTAATTAATTATTTCCAAGTAGCTATTAAGACTAAATTCGATTTTAATTCACAATTTAATTCAATGACAAATTAAATTGGAACATTCTTGTTGCCATGTTTCAACACTTTGTAGTTTAACCATTCAAGAATGGTTAAGGAAGATAGATAATTATGTCAAGCCCTAGTTGTAGACTTGAATTTTAATGTTAAAAGCGCCACTTTTTACAGGTGGGGACTGATATATAGTTTTTTCTTAATGTACCGAGTTATGATATGTTACTTAATTCTTTTTTTGTTCTTCCAAGAAGCTCTACGTATCACTATAGTTAGCTTGCCTATATATAATGAAACTTTGGTGTCTTTTCTTAGAAGGAGTTGTAATAGTTTTTTGGACTATAATTCATGACTCCCACTTCTGTGATTGTGTCATATATATTTTATATAATCATCTCGAAACTTGTATCTTTGTTTCTTTTAGATTAATTATGCATATTGCAATATATATTCGATCTCTAGATTATTTGAACTTGAATTGGATACCCGGTTCGACATGGATTATATTTGGTAGATTTTGTCACTTTATATATCACAATATATTTGGTTTTGGTTAGCTCATTAAAGAGTTTTCTTGGCTTATGATTTCACTGGTTATGAGTAATCTTTGTTTCTTAAGAGTTTGTATACACAATGTGCAGTCATTTCTTAAGTCATGAACTAAATTACTATGTTCTTTGTTTCTTGTTTCCTTACACTTGTAACTTACACGGGTTTATATTCCTCAGCTCTGGGTGGATTTAGGGACCGTTTCCAGGTTGTTAACTCACTAGCTTGACCTAGAAACTAACCCAATCCACTCCCAACAGTTCATTCAGTTATCTTTTTAAAATTAAATTTCACAACTTGAGAGTAGAGTAGAACAAGTTGTCCCAAGTTTATTTACTGCTTTTTTTCTTTGCAAATTCTTCTCTCCATTTAGTTGTTTTTGGGTCATTGGGATATAAATGAACTATATCCTAACCCAACAGTTTGTGTACTACATTATCTTTTCCACTTAGGGTGGGCTTGACAAAGGCAACACACGATTCCCAATTTTGCAAACAGAGTGGAAATAAGAAATTACACCCTCTAATGACGATATCTGCATGATGGTTTAATTTCTAAATTTTGGTTGGAACTATACAAACAAGTAACTTTTTTGAGCTTCTTTACAGTGGGAATACTAAATTGAACAAAAAAACATGACATTATCATTTCAAGAGAGACAAGAGCAACATAAGGAATCATGGACACTTGGAAGTTGTTTTCAATAAATTAACCAAAATCACAACGACATTCAACTGGTGTGGTATTCCCTAAAATTACAAATCAATGGGAGTTACATCCCTTTAGGAGATGGTCCTTTCACCTGGTACATGTTACCTAGAGCAGATACTATGGTACAATGGGCACACTGCAATTGTAACCGATTTCAATGGATCATGTGACCCTAACACCTCAATAAACTATACACTATAAGTTTATAATTGCACCAGATATGATATAAATTGGATTAAAGATCATTCCACAAGGGACAACAGTAAATCCTTTCTAGTCTTTTACTAGCAAGCTACAAACCCAACTATTAAAACTCCTGGGCTATCAACATGTATTATTTCTAGATCATTCTTCTTGTTTCAACCCCTTTGGATTGAATTGTTTCCTTTGTCTTCTCTTTAAACGCTCTGAATCAACACTCTCAATCATCTTTGAGTTTGAATGTAGATTACCATTTTCACTAGTTACTTTAATCCCGATGCCTTGACATCAAAACTCTTAACCACATTTCCATCCTCGCATAACTTCTGAACATGAGCACCTTCATGAACTGCAAGATACAAAAAAAGGGCATATGACAGTTTGACTTTAACAATAGGAACAGGGAAAAAATTATAACCCTTGCCCCAAAAAAATAAAAATATTACAAATTAGTTTCAAATTGGGCATACCTGTTGCTGCTTCTGACTTGTTGCCTAAGTTTCTTTTCCTTCATAACTTTATGATGACATTCATATAATGCTAAATCATCAAGTATTGATGTTTTCAATGAATAATTTTTTAAAATTTTCAGCATCTCTATACCCTGTAGAAATTTTACTTGTATGGAAAAAATGTTAATTATTGCATCAAAAAAACATGTCAACTTCAACAAAAAAATTGATGCATCCTACATATTAGGTTCAAATCCAACATAAATGATCTTAGTCATCAATGCAAAGAGGAACTAGTCCTCACACATTTGCTTGCTTATAGTGACAAATGCTAAGATGTGAAGTGGGGGGCATAATAACAAAAATATTATTTAACATGGTAGATTAGGGATATAATTTATCTCAAATCCAATGATATGCAACATGAGCAGGCATATGCGAAAAAAAGGTTTCTACATGAAAGAAGAATTGAAAATTAAAAAAGGGAATCCAACAAAGATTTTGCAAGGAATATGCAAAAATATTAGTAACTCGAGCATGAAAAAATAAGAAAATTGTAAATGATTACCTCTTGTGTGTGTCTACTGTTTGTCACAAGCTTGTTGTCATTATTTTCCAAGATAATTTGGTGAAACTGTGAATTTTGAATATCCTTTATCATGTGCCACTTTACAGAGGAAAATAATTCCACTTATCTTTTTGCCAGAAATCCATGCTCTTGTCAAAATCTACAATATCAACCATCTATGCCACACCACAGGATTGACCACTTGTGTTAACCTAAATAATGTCAGTCACAAAAGATGCTATTAGCCTTGAATGCACAAAAAATCAACATGAGACAATTATAAAAGCTACTGATATAATATAACAATAATACAATAATTAGGAGGCCAAGCTTGGATGGCATCTTCTTACCTCCACCAGTCTATGGACCAATATTGCTGTTGAAAAATATATCACCCCGCTCAGCCCATTGGAGTGGCTAAGGCAACCTAGCTGGAACAAAAGAAGGATATCTAATATATGGAAAGTAGTTTTGAATGCACTTCCCCTTATATGGGATGGACTTACTTGGAGAATTTCTTATGGGGCTTCTGTCCAAATTGGCAGAGACCCATGGATAGGATGCGGCAATGGACATCAACTCCCGCTGGACTTATTACAGATCCTCTCTGAGAAAGGAATCACACATATAAATCATGCAACAGAGCTAGAGCAATCATCCTTTCTCCATCAGACATGGAAGACAGCCTGTAGCCTGCTCCTCCCCTGACAATGGCATCTACCGTGGCATTCCTACACTTCTTCCCTATAGGAATCCCACATCAAACTCAGAGAAGGGGAGGATGAGATAATATGGGCTATAGCCAAGAGTGGTCGGTACTCCCCTAAAGAGGGGTACCTACTATTGGCTAGGATTCACAAGCCAAAAATCATTGAACCATGGTGGAAAGACATGTGGAAACTGAAAGCACCTCCCCGCACTTGACTACTCCTGTGGTCAATCCTAAAAAACAAGGTGCCGACTTGGGAGAACTTGAATAAGAGAGGTCAATATGGGCCATTCTGGTGTTGTTTCTACAAAAAACTATTTTGAATCTCTGGATCATCTCTTTCTATCCTGTTCAGTCACTATCATCCTTTGGACATCCACCCTTACCCACCTTCACCTGCCTATCATCTGAGGGGGTCTGTCTACCAAGGAAGCTTGGGAAAATTGGTGGGCATCTTCTACATCGGCCAAAACCAGAAACCTCCACCTACTCATCTGTTGGGAAATATGGATCGCCAGAAACTGCTACATCTTCAATGACACTGCCCCTCATTGGACTTCCATCTCAGCCAGAATTATAGCCGATTTCAACTCTCTCCCTGAGGACTTGACCACCACCCCTCCTAGGAATATCATTATTGAATCCATAGATCATTCAAAACCCTGGGCATATTTTGATGGCTCCGCACAAGATACAAGAATTGGTGGTGGGGCTATACTACACATTTCGGCAAGCCACTATTATCATATTCAGATGGGACTTAGGATTGGCACCAATAACTTTGTTGAACTCTCCACGGCTCACCACCTAATCAAATTTACCATTGAGAAAGACTGTCATAATTTGCAAATCTTTGGAGACTCCAAATTTTTTTATGACTAGATAAACAAAACCACAACCTACCACACATAAACTTTGGGACATATATTGGTAGAAATCCATAGATGCATCTCACATTTTGATAGTTTTGTTTGTCATTACATCTACAGGGAACGAAACACCATCGCTGACCAAATTTCCAAAACGGCAACGATTAGGCCATGTAATGTCTGGTTGATACAAGAGCAGTGGGGAGTAGAACATTTCTAGTACTACCACTGGCTGTATATGGACCATGCAGACCAAGCTCAGTAGGAGCCTGAACTTATGAAAGACAAGTCTCTTTTATTTTGTTTATTTTGATTTATGTATATACATAACAGCTCATGTTTTTAGCAATACTCTTTGCGTAGAGTATGTTCAAATTTTGACAAATTATGGAGTACTATCTAAAGACTGTCTCCCTCTGTGGAGAATTTATTTTGGAGATCATTTTGGGATCTAAATATTTTTTGAACTGGCACACAGCCACCTTATGCATATGCACTTGCATCTACAACATGTAATTTTCTTATATTAATGAAAATTAGGATTTTTCCAAGGGGAAAGAAATATAACAATAATTAACCAATCCAAAATCACCAGTACTCACAAAAGGATAGAATTAGACTTACTAAGAAAAATAAAAACACTCGTCAAGCTTTATTGTTTTCACCGAAAATCTTCTGAGCTTATTGGTATGCTCCATATAACATTTTATTTCCATTAGGAGTACTTGCCCAAATGTTGTATTTGATGCTATGATTAACATCATCCTCACTATATGACTTTAATTACAAAAAACTTTGCATCATCATACTCAACAAAAAAATCTGTGAGGTTATATTTCTCCCTATTTATCACATTTCCATTCATCTCACAATTTCCCAACCCACATTTTCAACCAAAATTTTTCATTTATGAATATATATGATAGCCTTTTGGCCTATTAGTTCGAGGACCATGGTTTTGTTCATTCAAAACGTCAAAATTCCAATTTTCATTAGTGTGATTCCCATAAGCCTTTTCTCTCAAACGTGAGTTGGGTTTGAAAACCATGTTGTTATTGTTAAATGGAATCGTCACTTTCCCCTGGTTGAATCCTGGGAATTTTTTCCTGAACTACATAGAATCCTTAGGTAGCATTGCACCTCGGGCACCCATGCCATGTTTTTGGTTAAGCTGGATCTGAAATCAATAAAAGTGTGTCACTAGTTGAAATAGATAGGATAAAAATAATGAAAAGAATAATAAATTAGATCTAAAAGCAATCCAAATATTTACCTTAATGAATTTAAAATGTTATCTAAAACATCCCAACAGTCCAATACCATTTCACAAGAAGTCACATGGCATGCACAACCTATCACTTTACTAATCTCATAACATTTCGATAATTCTTAAGGTGTTCAAAATTATCTCTATGACTTGTCCGCATGGGGTAGCTCAAGTGGCAATGGCCATGGAAATGAAATCTCACAGAACTAGAGATCTTGGGTTCGATTCTTGTGCTACCCTCCCCAGAAATGGGGTGAATAATGGACATGTAAAAAGTTGAAAATGAGAGGGTCCTACCTAAGCTTACAAAAAAAAAAATTTATCTCTATGACTTGTTGTATGAAGTTGTTTCTCCATCAGTGGTGCTTGCAGTGGATGGATTAATGAACATCACTGAATTTTTGATGGTGTGGTTCACTGTCACAAACCATATTGCCACCTATAAAAATGGTTGATGTTTATGTACATAACAGTGGGATCCAATTCCTAGAATTTCACCAACATTGTAGCTATGATAACAAGTGTGAACAACTTCCCTCACAATAGAGGGATGGTGTTGGTGCTTCTCAAGGGATTTGCAGGACTAAGTGGAGCTATTTTTACTCAAATCTACCATGCATTTTATGGGAACAATCCCAACTTCTTGAGTATGCTCATTGGATGGTTTCCATGTGCAATAAGATTTGGATGCATGTTCATGGTATGCCTAATGAAGTGAGATGCAGAGAAAAATGAAGAGAGTATTTTCTATACATATCTATACATAGCCTTGACCCTATTTTGGTTTCTTTTAGTTGTCACCATTGTAGAAAATCATTCTAAGTTCCCTTCCATTGGGTTTAAGATTGTGGATGTTGTAATTGCAATTTTTCTCATGGCACCCGTGGGATTGGTTGCAAAGGAAGAATTTAAAAAATTCCAAGTAGAAAAGAGGGAGCTTGGGTTGGCCCAGACTCATGTAGATCAACCCAAACATGTCCAGGAAACAAATCTTGATGGTGATTCTGTAATAAGGGTACTGAAAATTTTTAGAGCAAGTCTCACAAAAGTATATTCATGGTGTATCAAGGCTCCTTGTTCTGTTTTAGAATAATTCAAGGAGCTTGGATTAAGAGGAATATATTCAAATTATATCAACGCTCCTCTACGAGGAGAAAATTACTCAATTCTTCAAGGCTTGTTGAACTTACACATGTGGATTCTGTTCATATGGTCAATATGTGGTATTGGGGTAGCTCTCACTGCCATAGACAACATGGGTCATATTGGGGCTGCCCTTGGAATCACTTCAGTGGACATGAGCAATTTTTTGTCTCTCATTAGTATTTGGAACTTCTTTTGTAGAGTGGTTACACGTCTTCTATCTGAATTTTTGTTAAAGAAGTACAGTATCCCATGCCACTCATTCTAACAAGTGTTTTAGCCATTTCTTCTATAGGTCACCATTTCATAGCATTTGCAGTTCTACTGTAATAGGATTTTTTTTGGAGATCAGTGGCCTATGATTTTTTCCATAACTTCTAATCTTTTTGGGTTGGAACATTACTCCACTTTATATAATTTAGAAGGTTCTGCTAGCCCCATTGCAACTTACTTTTTAACTGTAAGAGTTTCGGGATATCTCTATAATTCACAAGCTACAAGACAACAACATAACTTGGCACATGATTTGATTACAGCCTCCTCACCTACCTCTGCACCATACCAGAGCGAACTGACATGCATAGGAGTGAGTTGTTTCTATGAGACATTTAACATAATAGCCATTGTGGCAATTGTTGGTTCCATTTTGTGTGGGTGGCTTGGGATGAGAACCAAGGATTTTTACAAAGGGGATACCTATACCAAATAAGAAATTAAATATGATGACTCTAAATATGAAGAGAACAATCAACACGAGGTTTCTAAAATGTAATAGAATTGGTTTAGAATTTCTAATCATTTATTAATGAGTGCTTTTATCACATATTCTTTTTTAAGTGTTATGTTGATATATTGAAAGGTTTTTTATACATTAATATGAAAGAAATATATGAGCATACTTTACATTACATATCTACAAAGAATATAACACAAAATATGTTTAACATAAGTAAGCCATCCATGTTAATCATTTTTTCTTGTCAATTTTTTGTGATCCTTCTCATCTTTAACATAGGTTTGTGTTGGTGTTATAGTTGGCTTTAATGAGTATCATTATACACTAGTTATATTAAATATCAAAGAAGAGAAAGGAAATTTTTTATGATTCTTAATGTCTTGTTTTAAGGATAAAATTAATTAATTCTATATCGCACTAAATTTGAAAATAATGGAGAATATAGTATTATTGGAGAGAGTTTGTTTCTCAGTTGTACGAGTCTCCTAGATTAGGATTAGTTCCTATTTTCTAGGGGTCAGCGTTAATCTCCCTAAATTGATGTAAACTTATATATTTTTGATTTTATGATTAATTTAGTAGATCATTCTCTTCTTGGGCAGTGTCTAGGTGTAGCTTGCTCACCTGTGAGTTGCTAGTTTCAGATTGTAAGTTTTAACTCCCATTTTTAACATGGTATTAGAGCTGGTGAGCCTTAGTAGTTGAAATGAGAACCTTAGTGGCTGGAGTGCCTTACTGTCATAATTGAAATCCTTAGTGGTTGGAGTGCCTTAGTGGCAACAGTGGAGCCTTAGTGGCAGTAGTGGAGCCTTAGAGGTACCGGTGGAGCCTTAGTGGCATCAATGGAGCCTTGGTGGCTGATTAAAACGAGAGCCATGGTGGTTGGGTGTGTCATGAGATTTGGTGGCTGAAGAATGGAGCCTTTGTGATTGAAGAGAGGTGGATTTTCTTCTCTTGTCCAAAATTGCAGCAGCGCGAGTTTTTTCCCTCTTTCCTACATTGGATAAAGAAGGGAACAATGCAGAATTCAGGGTTGAAAAATGCATTGATCGGCCTTTTGTTATAGCAATCTCATGTAGCACAGGTAGAAAGCACGGATCTGACACTGTAAATCTACACTGGTGGAGTGGATCAAGTTCTAGATTAGTTATGTGGATCAATCATTGTGGATCGACTCGAATCTGGGCCTTTATAGATCGTGGATGCGTAGATCCTGTTGATCGGCTGGGAGATCATTGTTGAGATCCTATTGAGGATCGGATCAGAAGCTGAGTCTTAGAGATCGCCTGGGATATTTCCCCTTTTGGTACATTTTTCTTGTTTTTTTTCTAGATCACCTATGTAATTTTTACCATTCGCCAAATCAATTGTTGGAGATTGAGAATCTTGAGGTAGATACATAGATTGATCAAGTCACAATGAATAATCATAAGCTCGATGGATCGAATTATTCAAATTGGGAATTTAAATGGCACACAGTGCTTGAGGGAAAAAGTGCGTGGGCGATTACAAATGGGGATGAACTGAAGCTGACTATAGCTGTAGGTGGAACAACTACAACAATTCAAGATTGGGAGAAGAGGGAGAAAAAATCAAAGGTGTTGTTGAAATTGTCAGTGAAAGACTACATTATCCCTCACATTAGAGAGTGCAAATCTGCAAATGATATTTCAGTGACTCTCAAGGATCTATATGAGATAAAGAATAAAAAACGCTTATTGTTGTTGAAGAGTAAGATTCTCTCCATCATAATGGAGGAGAATGAATCATTTTTTTCATTCATCTCTCGGATCAAAGAGCTGAGATACAAGTTGGGCGATATAGGGAAGAAAGTGTTGAACACTGATATTTTCATGATTACCATGAAAGGTATGACTAATGATTATCAGATGTTCGTTACAGGGCTAAATGTGAGGGACAAAGCCCCCACTTTCAAAGAATTTGCAAGGACCTTGATGGAAGAAGAAGAGAGGCAGATGAATCTGAAGACTCAGAATGTAGATCTCACCTTGATGGAAAAGAAAGTGCCTTTTAGAGGGAAATCAGGAGCAAGACAGAAAGGCAGTGATACACCCTAGAGAAATCCACTTCAAGGTATGTCTTCGACTAGAATTGATTCAGGAATTAAGTGTTTTTATTGTGGTAAATCTGGTCACATTATTAAACATTGTTATAAAAAAGAAGGCTGATGAAGCCAGACACAAACAAAAGAAACATACAAGGCATTTTTCTGATGAAGTCAAAATCATGACCTCAAATTGTTTATGTTCGATTTTGCTCTAACTGACGAGATTGATGAGGCAGAAACCTAGTTTGTGGATTCTGGAGAATCCACTCACATGAAGGTAATAAGAAATGGTTTGAAAGTTTTAAAGAAACAAACAGTGGTGCTAATATATACCTTGGTGATGACAAAACCTACCACATTAAAGGGTATGGAGATATTCATGTGATATTGCGTGATGGAAATATCAGGCACATTCAGAATATGATGTATGTACCAGGAATTAAAAAGAATTTGATCTCTATCTCTATAATTGCAGATCAGAAGCTGAAGGTAGTGTTTTTTAGAACTTATTGTGTCATAATGGATTTTTTGGATAAATAGAAACCAATTGCATCTCGAATACGAGTTGGAGGATTGTACAAGTTAAATGTTACAAGCGTACCACACCAAGCTTTGACTTCAACTATGATGACATCAGAGAATATTTGGCATAAAAGATTTAGACACATCAATCTTCATCACTTATTCCTAAAACAAGTAATTCTTAATAGATTCTCTGTTTTAAAAAATGCACATGTTGATTGTGAAGGATTTGCACTTGGAAAGATGCACATGGATGAATTTCCCTCAAGTTTAAATAGAATAAAGGGAGATATCTTTGAACTTGTGCACACTAATATACGTGGACCGATGCAGACAAGATCATTAGGAGGAGCATATTATTTTTTATTTTTTGTTGATGATTGCACAAGATATACCTAGGTATATTTTATCAAAAACAAAAGTCATACTTTTGAATATTTTAAAGAATTTAGAAGTATGTTTGAAAAATAGACATGTAAGGTCAACAAAATTCTTTGTTCAGATTAAGCGGGAGAATAAAATCTTGGAAACTTCATCAAATATTGCAGGGAGCATGAAATAATTCAACATTTTACAGTGCCCCACACTCCACAACAATACGAGGTTCGAAAGAGGAAGAATGAAACTATGGTGTAGTGTGCACGTAGCATGTTGAAATGTAAGAACCTATCTAATGGATTTTGGGCAGAAGCTATTAATACTATAGTCCATTTAAAAAATACGAGTCCAACAAAGAGCCTTGGTGTTAAGACTCCATTTGAGGCTTTATATGGTTTTAAGCCTGTAGTTAGTCATTTAAGAGTATCTGGTTCGAAATATTTTGCACATATAAGGAGGATAGAGAGAAGTTTGAAGCTAATGCCATAAAATGCATATTTCTAGAGTATTCTTTTGAGTTTAAAGCATACAAACTGTTTAATCCATCTACTGACAAGGTGTTTGCGAGTAGAGATGTTATATTCCATGAGCAGGTTGATGAAGGGAATAGAGACAGAGGTTATGAGGAGCAACACATGGATTTGTTGATTGAAGACAACAAAGAGGAAATTAAAGACAGCCATGTGAAGCAGTGGTAGCATCAAAAAGAAGAATCAAGTGATGCAAGTATAGTCAACAATCCAATTCCACTAAGGAGTGAGAAAAACATATTTGAGGCAAGTCTCACACCGAAGAGATCAGGTAAGAAGACTCAATTATCAGCGAGGTATAGAGATCATGCTCTTATAACCAGTATTTTAAATGTTTTTGAGCCCTAATATTATAATGAAACGAGTCAATATGATGAATAAAGGGCAACCATGAAAAAAAATTATGAGTCAATAATTAAAAACAAAACCTGGAATTTAATTGCACTACTAAAAGAGAAAGAATATAGGTTGTAAATGGTTATATAAACCTAAGTTTGAATTAGATAGTAGTGTAGACAAATATAAAGCTAAGTTGGTAGCTAAAAGTTACTCACAGAAAAAAAGAATTGGTAGGTAAAGGTTACTCACAGAAAGAAAGAAAGTACTATAGACCATTGGAAAGCTTCCAGTTTTGTAGAAGCAGAGAGATTTGATGTTCTACCCTGCCTGGGCGTACTGTCTTCCTATATTCATTACAGAAACTCCTCTTTCCTTAATCGAGTGTACATCATGGGTATCTCTTACCTATTATACTATTGATTTTGCCTCGGCACCATACAGGTAAGTATCAATAGCGCTCCTTTTTTCTAATTTATTTTCTTATTTTCATGCTGATGAGAGTTCTTCATCCTGTACAGGTTTTTTCGACACTTTATGTTGTTGGTAGCAGTCCACCAAACAGGTTTGGCCCTCTTTCGCTTGATAGGTGCTGTGTCCAGGAAGGAATATTATGATCGCAAACACCGTCGGTGCATTTGTGCTCTTAATCACTTTCGTCTTGGGTGGGTTCATTATATCGAGAGGTAATGGAAATCCATATTTTTCCTTTTACAAATTTCAAAATTTTTATGATTAGTGTCTGGAACTTTGGTAATTAGTTTTCAGTTATATATAAAAATTTCGTTTCGTTTAGTATTGGACAGAAATTCTGTTGCGGTTTGTAATCATTGTATTAAGCATTAAAATTAATCTTACTTGGTTCAATTAGAATTGATCTTAGCATTAATTATAAAAATATGGTAATTAGATTCTTAAATAACGTTTAAAATTATTTTAAATGATTGAACACAAATTTGTATATGATTGTTTGTTATTGAGTTTAGATTCTTATTTTACTCTAATGTGTAATGTGTAAGTATGTTTATGTTTAATTTTGAATTGAGAAGTGTTTTTAGTAAAATAAGAATAAAATATTTTCTAAATAGAAAAATAACATAGGCTATAATAAAAAGAAAAAAATGTATGGTAAGAAATTTGATTCCTCTATGTTCATATTAGGTTTGTGTTTAAGATAAATGTATAGTGGTTTTATTTTTTTTCTAAAATCATCATATATGTGTATCAAATTCTATTGAGTCAAGTCAATCAATTCATAAACTAGATTTTTTTTTTTTAACCTAAGGCAGTATGTACATATACCAAATTTTGCTAAATGAGTTGTGGAATAGATGGTGACAAGTGTTCGGTTAAAGTATTCCTTGGTGTAAAGGTTACAAACTCTATGGACAAAAATCTAGCCATGTTAAGAGCTATTGTGCCTTGGGCCAATTCTCTTGAATGATTTTCATGACTTAATTGCCTTTGAATCACTGCTAGTCAAACCAGAAGTTAATGATACAATCATCCAAAACCGACATAAACTGGAAGAAAAAAAAAAAAAAACCAAAAAAACAGCCACTTCAGTCAAAATTTTGGGTAATCCAACCCTGTCTATGTGGGGTAGCCCTCCTTTCTTGTGTTTGCTTCTAAACTTATTATCAAGTGTGTTTGCTTCTAAACTTATTATCATTTGTGTTTACTTCTCAATCTCACCACTTTTGCTTTGGGTATTAAAATTAGTAATAGCATAGCAATTCCGTTATGGCTCTGAGGATGTAGTGCATGAAATATCTTAATCATCGTAAATGTACGTTCTTTTTAGGGAGAATAGCTTAAAGTTCGGACCCTGTCCTGCAAATCGGAGCTCATGAAAAATAGAAGAATAAAATAATTAGAACAAAGTGCAATCATGACGCTTAATGTTTCCGGCTGCTGCCCCACAGACGATATTAAAGCTTGGTGGATATGGGGTTACTGGTTATCTCCTCTCTCGTACGCTCAAAACAGTATTGCAGTAAACGAGTTCCTGGCAACAAGGTGTCAAAAGGTTTGAAGTGTGTGATATTTTATGCGGGATGATACTTTTATCAAAACAAATCACTTTGTGGGTTAAAAGGTTCTATTCTTTGTTATTTTATTGGAGTCATATTGTTGAAATCTCGTGGGTTTTTCACGGAGAGCTACTGGTATTGGGTTGGCCTCGCAGCGGTCGTGGGGTTTGTTTTTGTCCTTAATATTCTCTTCACGCTAGCGTTGCACTATTTGGACCGTAATGACCAACTTGGATCTCTCATAATAAAATTCTTAGTTTCTCTTATATTTTTCATGTGTTTATCTAGTCGATCAACTGATGCTATAGTTTGGGTATATTTTTCAGCCCTTGGAAAACTGTCTGCAGACAAAACCATGAACGGGAAATGCAGAGCCTTCCATTAAAAAGATCAAATTCGTTTTCTCCACCCCATTCTCCTCTTTCGTTTTCTCCACACCATTCTCCTCCTCAACATGAAATTAAAACTTCTGGTAACAATCTTGCTTGAAATCGCAACAATCTCCTTTAAAGATTTTAGGTTTTATAATTTAGTGGACAAATAGACCTACTATAAGTTACTGTAAAGTTCGGATGATTACCTTGGCCATCGCAAGTACTAAGAAGTAATTTGTGCAGAGCCGATGGTGAAAACGAAAGGAATGATTTTACCATTTCAACCTCTGTCATTAACATTCCAGGACGTCAACTACTATGTAGATATGCCTGCGGTATGTCCTCTCGAGTTACCCTGTCTTAGATTTGAATATAAACATCCGATGTATCTGTTGGAATGATAATTCCAACTGCCGCAGCGACGGCGTCGGACTTCAATTCGCATCGGGAGATCGCATTAGCGCAGACGGGCAGTGGCAGCGACACAAGACTCCGCTGATGAGCGATCGCCGATATCGCATCGGCGAAGTCGCAGTGGAGGATTTACAATGGAGGACTTATATGTTGCGATATGCGATTGCCGATATCGCATCGACGTATCGCTATCGGAGTTTTCAATGTGATGGAGCCTTTCGCACACATTTATTTGCGATGCGATGAGTCCTGCACCCGATGGGTTTCCGAAGCCTAATGGTTTAATATTTGAAATCCGCCCAAGGCCATTCTTCCATGATTTTGCAGCGTTTTTGCGTGTATTTTAAAATATATGAAAAACAAAGAATTGGCTCGCTGGGATATGCACTATGACCCAAAAGTCGGGGCCGATAGAGAACATGTGCATGAATATGAATAGACCTTTGATGATTCAAATGAGGCAAAGGAAGTAGGATTGTTCAATGGCGCGAAACCGGTTAAAGCATTGGGCAGTACAACAGTAGGCGACTGCATTCAATGCACAGTATGGCTGAGAAGGAAACATGACACCGCTGATCATTTCAGAACATTCAATGGTTATGGGTTTTACCCATATTTCACTTCACCTGCTAAAAGGAGGATTGTAGAGCACCAGAGGGGTCAAATCCATTTAAACACAGTCAGATTTTTATCAGAGGCGTGAGGCCCATTTCTAAATGTAAATGAGGTGTTGACCATTTTTTGTAACAGCAGTAGAGCGTGAATGAGAGTATGGTTGGATAAAAAGGGGAGCACGCAGCAGCATGAAACATAGTTTTTCCAATGTGAAGAAGGGAAGCACGCATCAGTGCACAAGAGAAGAATTCTCACACAGCAGTGTGAATGTGAGAAAGGGAAGGCGCAACAACTCATATGTAAGATTTTTTTTTATTAACGCAGCAGTGTGGAGGAGATACAACAGAGTAGAGAAGAACAGGGGAGCAGCGTGAAGAACAATGTAAGGAGAATACGCATGAGTGCAGAAGAAGACGCAGCAGAATAAAGAAGCAGACACAGCAGTGTGGGGTAGATGCAGTAGAGAAGATGGCACAACAGTGCAGCAGAGAATATGCAGCAGCATAGAAGAACAATGTAATGGTTTGAATGTTGGCCTTTTGAAACTGCATCTGAAGCAGTCCCTTGGTGAATCCCTCTAAGTTGAAGAGGATGAATTTTGTATCGGTTTATTTTTGATGAATATAAATCTTTTTATGTGTGCTAAGTACTATGTTCTCAGTAATTTGTTAAAAAGGTTCCCTGTGCTAAGATCCTGGAGAAAAAGGAAAACAGAGCATTGTCTCTGTGTGCATTTTTTTTATTGTGCTTTTGGGATTTTAACAGAAAAATCCCCAACAGTGGTATCAGAGCAGATCCAGGCTCTTTGAAGGTGTCAAAGAAGCTGAAGGAAGGAGTTTTTTTTGCTGCAGCAGTTTCTCAGCAAAGTAAAGACTCAGTGAAAAGGATCCAGGTATTTCACAGATTTTTTTGTGTGTGTTGTTGTTGAAGAAACAGTTAGTTGTTTTAAAAACACAGTCAAAGTATTTTGAAGCACAGTTAAGAATGGCAAGGTCAAGGAAGAAAGTTAGCAATCCTGCTAAAAATGTGTCTCCCTCTACTATTAAAATAGAAGGCAATCCATTTGAAAACATTGTATTTGAGGCTCCAAGGTTCAATGGGAACTTTGATATATGGGAAATAAAAATGAGGACTTTCTTAAAGTCTCAAGGGATTGAAATTTGGGAGTCGGTGATTGATGATAGCAAGATGGATAGAAAATCCAAAGAGTACAATGCAAAAGCAGCAAAGACAATCTTGGATGGACTGCCTGATTCTGTAAAGAAGAATCTACGAAAATATTCATCAGCAAAGGATATATGGGACAAACTTCATGACCTTCACGCAAAGGGAGCATTGACCATGACCATCGGTCAAGAAGGAAATTATGAACCCATCATAGAAGCTGAAAATGAGAAGGTTGATATCATCAAGCTTCAAGTACAAGAAAGGGATGAAGAGTTCGCCAAGCTTAAGAAGGAACTTGATGAGAGCAAAAGGAAGCATCATGAAGAAGTCATATCCATGACAAATCAGTTGAATAAAGCAAAGAAGCAGGAAGACATCTTGTCAAGTCAACTTGAACAAAGGCACAAGAGAGTGAACAAACTTGTAGAAGAAATTGGACAATACAAGGTAGAGGTCTCCTCCGTTAAGTCTGAACTACAAGAAGCCAGGAAGCAGACACAAGAAGCTGAGAAGAAAATGGAGAGCAGTCAAGCAAAGAATGAAGAAATCTCCAAAATGAAGTCAGATATCATCTCCCTTAAAATAGTAGCATTTGAAGCTACTCATAGCAAGGAAGAAACTGAGGAACAACTTGCAAAGAAGAATAATGAGTGTAAAAGATTGGAAGAAGAAATTGTCTTCAGGAAAAAGGTTGAAGAGATGAATAAAATCATGAAGAGCTCTCAAGCCTTCGATGATATGCTCAGCTATCACAGATGTCCATCTGATAAGTCAGGACTCGGGTATGTAAGTGAACCCTCAAACAAGAATGAAAATGCTTTAAGCAAAAGAGATGTGAAGAAGCCAGAAAGAAATGGTGATGCTCCTAGTTCCAGCAAAGGCAAGGAGAAAAATCAAGGCTACAATAGAAGAAATCCTACTCCAAATAGAAAACCAGCTCCAAAAAGAAATGTAGATGATGTCAAAGAGGCAAGAGGGAATGGTTATCATCAAAGGATCTCAAAGCATAAAGGCTTTAGAAGTACATCGAGGAAACCTCCATCTCCCAGGTACCAAAGTTCATTTTTTGGTTATTGTTATTCTTGTTCAAAATTTGGTCATATGGCAAAAGACTGTAGAGGATTTCACGGAAATAAATGTTGTGGTCTCCGACAACCTCGAAGAAACAATTTTACAGGAAGAAATCATGAAATCTTATTCATGAACAATATAGAATGTTTCAAGTGTCATAACATTGGGCATATGGCACGTGATTGTAACTTAACATGGGTTCTTACACAAGCTAGACCCATGCAAAAGAAGAAAGTTACACAAGTATGGAGAAGGAAAGAAATACAGTCTGAAAGTCCCTTGAGCTCTCCAGTCGATCTAAGTTTCTTTTGAGAAAACTTTGCTGAAAGAAGACAATGCATATAGTTAAGGGGAGCCTGTAATTTTTTTTATCATTATTGCTGAACTATATTCTTTGATGAAGATCTTCTTATAGGGGAGAGATATGAAATTAAATCTGCCATAAAAGCAGAGAAGAAAAGTCTGCAGGGCATGGAGATTGCGTGGAATTTTTTTGTTGTTGCATTGTAATGCATTACACATAGAAGTGTGAGGTAAGTTTTTGTTCAATGTAATGTAATGAAAGTGAAGGCGCACTAGAGCGATAAGAAAAAGGGAAACAAAATGCAGCAGAAGGTGAGTAAAATCAAAAATAAAATGAAATAAAGAATTTACATAGCAGAGTAAAATGAAGGAGGAGCATGTAATGTAGAAAACGGAAGCACGCATCAATGCAATCATGAAATTTTTCACACAGCAGTGAAAAGGGTAATGCAAGTCTTGTTTTTTTTTTTGTTGTTGGAGAATATGTAGTAAAAACACACAGCAGTGTGAATATGAAAAATGCAGCAGCATGAAATTTTTTTGTTGTTGTTGAAGAAACGAAATGTAATGGGCAGCAGCACATATAAAAGAAATTTTTCTTTACCAAAGTAAATTTAAGTGCAGTGAGTGTGTTGTTCATTGAACTGAAATGCAATATATGCAACAGCAGTGAATGTAAGAAATATTTACACACAATAGTGTAAATTTGTAAGCTGGCAGAGAGTATTTTTCAGAAGAGACAGTGAAGTTTATTTTTGTTTTGGAACTGCACTTGAAGTAGTAATTTTTTGGTGAATCCCTCTGTTAAAGAGGAAGATGCTCTTCAGCATAATCTCCAGTGAATCCCCCTATTAAGAGGAAGATCTATTGTCTTTGGTAAATCCCTCTGTCAAGAGGAAGATGCTTTTCAGCATAGACTCGTAAATCCCTTTCGTCAAGAGGAAGATGCTCTTCAGCATAATCTCTGGTGAATCCCTCTATGTGAGGAAGTTTTTTTTTTGTAACAGCAGTTTTGTAATCCCTCTGTCAAGAGGAAGACCTTTTTTTTGTAACTGGCAGCAAAAAGAATTCTGAGGAAGTATCTGGGTATGTCTGAACGCCCAGCAGTTGAAATTAAAGGGGAGTGTTGGAATGATAATTCCAACTGCTGTGCAGGTGCAGCGACGGTATTGGACTTCAATTCACGTCGGGAGATCGCATCAACGCAGGCGGGTAGTTGCAGCGACACAAGACTCCGCCGATGAGCGATCGCCGATATCGCATCGGCGAAGTCGCAGTGGAGGATTTACAATGGAGGACTTATATGTTGCGATATGCGATCGCCGATATCGCATCGGCGTATCGCTATCGGAGTTTTCAATGTGATGGAGCCTTTCACACACATTTATTTGCGATGCGATGAGTCCTGGACCCGATGGGTTTCCGAAGCATAATGGTTTAATATTTGAAATCCGCCCAAGGCCATTCTTCCATGATTTTGCAGCGTTTTTGCGTGTATTTTAAAATATATGAAAAACAAAGAATTGGCTCGCTGCGATATGCACTATGACCCAAAAGTCGGGCCTGATAGAGAACATGTGCATGAATAAACCTTTGATGATTCAAATGAGGCAAAGGAAGTAGGATTGTTCAATGGCGTGAAGCCGGTTAAAGCATTGGGCAGTACAGCAGTAGGCGACTGCATTCAATGCACAGTATGGCTGAGAAGGAAACAGGACACCCCTGATCATTTCAGAACATTCAATGGTTATGGGTTTTACCCATATTTCACTCCACCTGCTAAAAGGAGGACTGTAGAGCACCAGAGGGGTCAAATCCATTTAAACATAGTCAGATTTTTATCAGAGGCGTGAGACCCATTTCTAAATGTAAATGAGGTGTTGACCATTTTTTGTAATAGCAGTAGAGCGTGAATGAGAGTATGATTGGATAAAAAGGGGAGCACGCAGCAGCGTGAAACATAGTTTTTCCAATGTGAAGAAGGGAAGCACGCATCAGTGCACAAGAGAAGAATTCTCACAGAGCAGTGTGAATGTGAGAAAGGGAAGGCGCAGCAACTCATATGTAAGATTTTTTTTTATTAACGCAGCAGTGTGGAGCAGATACAGCAGAGTAGAGAAGAACAGGGGAGCAGCGTGAAGAACAACGTAAGGAGAATACGCATGAGTGCAGAAGAAGACGCAGCAGAGTAAAGAAGCAGACACAACAGTGTGGGGTAGATGCAGCAGAGAAGATGGCACAGCAGTGCCGCAGAGAATATGCAGCAACATAGAAGAACAATGTAATGGTTTGAATGTTGGCCTTTTGAAACTGCATCTGAAGCAGTCCCTTGGTGAATCCCTCTAAGTTGAAGAGGATGAATTTTGTATCAGTTTATTTTTGATGAATATAAATCTTTTTATGTGTGCTAAGTACTATGTTCTCAGTAATTTGTTAAAAAGATTCCCTGTGCTAGATCCTGGAGAAAAAGGAAAACAGAACATTGTCTCTGTGTGCATTTTTTTTATTGTGTTTTTGGGATTTTAACAGAAAAATCCCCAACAGTATCAACATAATTCTAATTTATTTGGAGTTAACAACGAATTTAATTTTGGAGTTAACAACGAATTTAACAACATTCTAGTTTAAGTATAGTCAAGTTATAATTAGTTATGAACAACGCAGGGAAGGAAAAAGGAAGGAGTTACATAACAAAGACTTCAGCTACTGCGTGAAGCGAGTGGATCATTCAAACCTGGAGTACTTACAGCTTTAGTTGGTGAAAGCGGCGCCGGAAAAACCACACTGATGGATGTTCTTGTAGGGAGGAAAACTGGAGGATACGTGGAAGGGTCAATAACCATCTCTGGCTATCCTAAGAAACAACAAACATTTGCAAGAATTTCTGGTTACTGCGAACAAACCGATATACATTCACCTTTTATTACAGTTTACGAATCCCTCGTATTCTCAGCTTGGCTTCGTCTGGGAGAGGAGGTGAACTCTGAAGAAAGAGAGGTAATATTTCATTTTAATGTGTATGGTTTCTGGTCAATTCATTACTACTTTGGAGTTAGTACTATTATATTTTTGATCGTTAACCACCGATTTTGGCTGATGATCAGATGTTTGTGAACGAAGTAATGGATCTTGTAGAGTTGAATAACCTGAGTGGCGCTCTGGTGGGTACCCGGAGTAAATGGTCTGTCCATTGAACCAAGAAAGAGATTGACAATAGCAGTTGAACTGGTCCCCAATCCTTCAATAATTTTCTTGGACGAACCAACATCTGGACTCGATGCGAGGGCTGCTGCCACTGTTATGAGAACGGTTCGAAACACCGTTGATACCGGACGAACTGTGGTTTGCACCATTCATCAACCCAGCATTGATATATTCGACGCCTTCGATGAGGTACATTCCAGATATATTCGCAAATTATTCAGTATAAATTCTGTGAAAATTCGGTAGTAATATTTGATCTTCTGGATGAAACGTAGCTAGTGTTCATGAAACGAGGAGGGCAGATGATCTACGTAGAACCCCTTGGTCGCCATTCCCAAATGCTCATTGATTACCTGGAGGCAATTAAGGGTGTTCCCAAAATCACACCAGGAATCAATCCTGCTACATGGATGTTGGAAGTAACCTCTGTCAGTTCAGAGACGCGTCTCGGAGTCGATTTTTCAGAAATCTATCGAAATTCATCTCTCTACAAGTAAGTATGTGGAGTCAAGATCCTCAATAGTGGCTTTACGACCTGAATGGCAATAAAGGTTTGGTAAAAATCATCTCATATATTCTCAAAACAAAAGGAAAAGAAAAAGTTATATTAAAATTATATTTTCTTAAAAGAAAATTTATATTAAAATTATATAAGGTAAGTTTGTTTTTATGAGGAAGACTTTTCTTGACTATGAACCTTTCTGGTGGATTAGAAAAGCGTCCACAAAAGTATTATAATGTAATTTGTGCTAAAAAAAACTTCTCAATAAATTTTATATGATCCAAATTTGATAGGGCTCAGAAACTTAAATTTAACAATTAAGTTTACTTATTAATCTATCATTTGTTATATATATTAAGAAGTGATAGATGATATCAATAAATAATCATATTTTATATATATATATATATAAATAATAGCCTAAAATTATAGATGTTGATTTTATTTAATTTATTATTTGTTAGTGTTTTTTATATATAATCATATATATATATAAATAAACATAGAATAGATTTAAATTTACATTTATATAATGGTTATATTTATTAATATATAGGGGTAGTTTAATTTATAGATGAAATGATAAGTCTATTTCTTTTTTATAAAGTATATTTGTCTCATTTATTAATTAGGTTGTTATGCATGTTTATTTTGGAATAGAGTTTTCAGAATTTTAATTTAATTGTCAGTAGATATTAGGTAGATGATAGGGATTTAATCTCCATAAAATATTTTTAGTGACATACACAAATCAATAAGAGAGATTTATTTCCAATATAGTTATGCATTTTTTGGTCTTTTAATTAAATTAGTTAATTAAAAAAATGTCATATGACCAATTGTCATATAAAAAAAGTTATGGGTATTTTGGGCATGTGGTATTGATAAATAGTGGTATTGTAACAAAGCCTATTTATAGATTAATAGAATTAATGTCATGGTTAAGAATCTTATTACATATATTTTTTTAATGTATATATGTTTAACTTATATATTAATTATTTCTAACATTAATATTAATAATTATTACTATTCTTATTATTTAAAAAAAATAAAATTTTGTTAATTCTTATGGTTTTTTATTTTATTTGAGTAAATGTAAGATAAAGTAAGTGTTTGGTGCTTATTATAGGTTGACGCATATTGACATTTACTAGCCATTTAATTTATATGGACACACAATGCTAGTATATATGAGAAAAAATAATATATAAATTTTGATTAGTCTTTACTAAAGAAGGATTATGATAATTGATTTATTAGTTCTTATCAATGAAATATGATGACCACTATTAGTTTCGCATTGAAAAATACAAGTTATAATATTCTATGCAATTTTTCCAACAGTATACTTTTTAACTTGAGTGGGAAATTAAGCTACTCTATTAGACTTATTTTTATTTTACTACGAAGTAAATGTTTATATTTGACTCAACAAAAGTAGTAAATACCTACTTGTTTTACTGAGAATTAAAATGTCTGTGTTTGATTCAACACAATTACTAAGCGTTTATTATTCATTACAATTTTTTTTTTAATAAATACTTTTAGTAAACACTTTATAGGTTGAGAAATATTATCTGTGTTTGATTATTAACTAGCACAACCATATTAATAAATGTGATTAATATATGTAATTTAAAAAAATAAAAATATCAAATAATCTTTCACACATTTTAGATATAAACCACCAATCTATCAAAATTAAAATAATTATTAAAAATTTATTATAGAAAAAATATTATCATCAAGTCATATATATATAGTATGCATATTTGAAATAAAAAAGATAAAAAATATCTTTTAATATATGGTTTAGACATAGGTAGGAGATTCTACAGAGAATTACTTTAAACGAAACCCAAATCTATTGCTCCAAAGGATAGCCCAACCTAAAAATCTTGGCAATACTTACTGACACCTCCCCATAGTGGGCATTGGTATTCTTTTTTTTTGCTAAAGCAAAAGTAGTACCTTCTTTTCATTATAAACAAAGACACAAAATACATATAACCAACCACACAGGTCTTGGGAGCAAACCAAGGGTCCATTAACTACCAAAAAACCACACCAAAGCCACCACCCACCAAACTAATTGGAAAGAACTAACTGAAGAGAATCCTGTCGGGTCAGAGAAGGGTATATTCTTTGATTCCAAATAAGGATTTGATGCAAAAATAAACACTCAGCTGATCTGATTTTGCGTCCGGTATGTAGAATAAACATCGCACATATTGTCCGCCCGAAATCTTTCTAAACCATCATCCCTTGCCAACATGCTCGGAAGATAATCATAAATCTTGACCCAAAAATTGGGTGCTCTGCCATTACAACCCGCTCTACGAAGCCTGCGAAATCTTCCGCCCAACAGACCCTTGAAGAGATTCTTTGATTGGAGCTTTGAATTCTAACACCTAAACCAACAATCCTGGAAGATGTTGCACAACAAAGCTAACCTAGGTTTAACGTGTCACTCCTCAAATCTGCCGAATCAATCTAGACCGTTGAAACAACCGCGGGATCCAATGGTTAACCATCATATCGCGAAGCCCGAGTTAACTAGACGTCAATGTACGAAAAATGGTGGTTTTCCAAATCCTCCCTCTGCCACGTGTGGGAAGATGGATGGAATCGCTGCAAATTTCCTAAAACCACTTTCCCTTTTAAAGTTGTGCGAACATCCAAAAACCGCCAAGGAAGCGGTTTTTCCCTCCGTGACCCAAAACAACTATGATTCCAGCTGCTGATGAAATAGGGATCCCTTCCAAGTCTACTTGTCTTTCTAGCCTATACTTGCATTCCCTGAAGAACAATGCTAACTATCTCACTGCTACTCAGGTATCTATCCCTTATCAGTGATCGTCCCATCCTCAAGGACCTGTAATCTTGAAGTTGTTAACACATGAGAAGGCCAAGAAATTAAGAGCTAGCCTCCAAGGCTTCATGTCTAAACACTCTAATATCTTCCTCCTCTTGTTCACTACAAAGAGTTTTTAAACTTCTTTGTCTCAACTCCTGCCATCCCATCGAAACATTGACTTCTGTGTTGTTGACCCCCTAATTGGCTAACAGGTCTGCCAGCTTGTTAGCCTTTCTACGAACATGCTAGAAGCTGACAGTGCTCAAGTTTTTTAGGTGATCATGAATTATATGGAAAACCCTGATTAATTTCCAGTGTTTGGAGACTTTCTCCAGCGTTGATCCACTATTAATTCTTTTCACTGAGTTAATAACTAGCTCTGAATCGGCTTCAACTATCACATTGCAGCATTTATCCTGACTTAGAAAATCCAGGCATTGCTCCAAAGCCATAAGTTCAGCCATGTTATTAGTAGTTGTGCCTAGGTGACAATGGAAAATGGAGATAATACTTCCTTTGGCATCCCTGAGTACTCTCCCATACCTAGTCGTTCCCGGATTTCCTTTAGCCACTCCATCAATGTTGAATTTTTGATATCCTTTTGGGGGAGGATGCAAAAAATCCTGCTCCCTATCCTTAACTGTAACCTTTCTTTTAAGACCTTGAGGAGTTAGGTCTTGCAGCCCTAGCTATCTGAGAATTTTCCTTTCCAGATCTGAGGGAGGATTATTATGGTGGATACATACTGTGGAGCCCATTGTCTCCTTAAGTTGTTTCAAAATAGTTTCGAACAGGAGATATGGGGGATTTTTTTCCTCCTTGAATATTCTTTTGTTCCTTTCCTTCCAAACATTCCATATAATAAGGCTTGGTGTAAGGGTCCATGCCAAGTTGAGAATTTCATGATCTGAAAAATTTCCCCTTCAACTAATGAGGGTATTGAAGATGCTTCCTCTGTACCTGTCAGAATGTTGAAATATTTTAGCAAATATGTCCCATAACCAGGAGGTGAAATACTAGTTGTTAAGAAGATGTTCCATCATTTCTTCTTGCTCTCCACAGAGAAGGCACCTAGAAGGCCCCTGAACACATCTCTTCCTAATATTGTCCCAAGTCAGGATTTTCCTATGGTAAACCAACCACAAGAAGAGTTTGATTTTCATCCACCCGTGGTGCCTCCAAAGTTTCTGCCAGATTTTGTCCATAACCTAGGGATTCAGCCCTAGGAGAATGTCTTTGGCTTCTTTGAGATTAAAGGTGCCATCTTTATTATTGCCCCATCTTAATTGGTCTTGCCCTTCAGAAACTAAGATCATCCTTTGTTCCACCATTCTCCTTAGCTCCTCTGCTTTATTTTTCAAGTGGATATTTTTTCTGCAATCAATATTCTTCCAGATTCTCCATTTTCCCATCGATTGAGTGTTATCCCAGAAGTCCTTTACTTTAATTAAGCCTTGTGAATCTGTCTCATGTTTAAGATCGAGGAAGTTCTCTTTTAACAGTGTTGGTTCCTGTTGCCACTTATCTTCCTAAAAGAGAGCTTGATTCCCTTCTCTGATTTCCCAGAAACTATTATCTTGTATTAATCTTCTATTTTCCCAGGCTTTGTTCCAAATGTATGACCCCTTAATCTTCCCTGACATTCTTATGAGATCATTAGTTTGCCAGGATATAGCATATTTTTCTTTCCAGATATTTGCCCATTGAGTCTTTGGATTTTGAATCCAACGCCACCAAAGTTTGGCCCTTAAAGCCTTGCTTAGTATTTCTTAATCATCCAAGCCAAGCCCTCCATGGTCTTTGGGTCTACAAATTTTCTCCCAAGGCACTAAGGTCCATTTCTTCTTCTTCTCCTCCTTTCCCCAAAGGAAGTTTCTTTGTATATTTCTGAGTTGCTGAAGGACTCCTTTCAGAGCTGGGAGGGCAGATAACATGAAAATAGGGATGGCTTGCAAAACAGCTTTAGTGAGAACCAACTTTCTTGCAATATTTAAAGATCTGAAGGTCCATTTGCTGACTTTATCCTGCAACTTATTCATCAAGGGTTCCCAAATGCATTTGAGCATTGGTTTATCCATTAGAGGGATTCCCAAATATTTTTAGGGAAGGGAATCCCTTTGAAAACCAAGAATTCTAGAAATATTCCTTTGGATTGCCAAATTGGTATTAAAGAAAAAGATTTTTGATTTTGAGAGGTTAACTTCCATACCTGTGGCCATAGCAAAAACGTTCAGGATTTGTTTATAAGTTGTATCTTCTTTGACAGTGGGAATTCCTTGAAGCATTGTGTCATCTACAAATTGTTGATGGGTAAGAGCTTGACCATTCTCAGAAAGTAGAAGGCCTTTAATCTTGCAAGTAACTTTAGCTTGCTTGATGGACCTACCAAGTCCTTCCATCATAAGAATGAAAAGAAAAGGAGAGAGTGAGTCTCCCTATCTGAGGCCTCTACAACGACTGAAAATCTCAGAGGGAGAGCCATTCACCAAAATAGAGAAGCTGGAGGAGGTGACTAAGGCCATTACCCACCTGACCCAATTATGATCAAAACAAAAAGCCCTAAGTACCCTTTTCATATAGGTCCAGTTTACTTTGTCATAAGCTTTGGCTATATTTAATTGCATGATCATTCTGACCTTCTTTTTGCTTTTCAACAAGTGAACTACGTCATGAGCTTGAATGATGTTATCTAAAATTTGTCTACCTTCCACATAGCCTAATTGTTCCCCTGAAACTAGGGTAGGAAGCAAAGGCTTAAGTCTATTTACCACTACTTTGGATATTATTTTATAAACCACATTGCAAAGAGCTATGGGTCTAAACTTATTCGGAATTTGAGAATCTTCCTGCTTAGGGATAAGGGATATAAAGGAGGTATTCAACACTTTCAAAATGGTTCTGTTCACTCTTGAATCCTCCACCACATTCAAGATATCATGTTTAACAATATTCCAGCATGCCTTGAAAAAATCCACATTAAAACCATCAAGGCCTGGTTCTTTTCCATTCTGCATTTCTTTAAGGGCATTGTCTACCTCCTTTTCAGAAACTGGCCCATTTAGATTGAAATTATCTTCTCTGGATACCATCTTTGGTATGTTTCTAGTAACCTCACATATGAACTGTTCTCTGTACAAATTATTTTCCTGAGTAGTGCTTCGGAAGTGCTGAACTAACTCTGCTTCAATGTTCTCATGGGAGGTGAGAAGATCCCCTTCTTTGTTTTTGATTGAAGATATTTTGTTATGTGTTCTATTTGCCATGGTGGACCTATGAAATTTTTTTGTATTACGCTCCCCTTCCTTTAGCCATTGGACTCTGGATTTTTGTCTCCAGAAGACTTCCTCCTGTTTGCACAGATTGTCCCATTCATGCTGATATTTGTCCACTTGATTGTTTTTGTCTTTATCAAATTCTTCCTTGATTAGAGCATTTTTGAGTTCCTTCATTTTATTTTCAACTGATTTTTTCTCCACAACAATATTTCCAAATTCATTTGTGTTCCAATCCTTTAGTCTGAGTTTGATATGCTTTAATCTTTTATGAAGAAGAAACATTCTTGTTCCTTGAATCTGTAATATATTCTGTCCACCAATTTTTAATATTGTTGAAGAAATCAGGGTGGGAGAGCTAGATATTTTCAAATCTGAAAGGTCTGTTTCTGAGAGTGTCCATACCTTTGATCTCCATTTGAACCGGCCAGTGATCTGAGCCTCCAAAGGGGAGAACTTCAGCTATTACTTCCTTATTTGTTAGCATCAGATCCTCTGAGATCAAGAATCTGTCTAGCTTAGAGGCTACTTGAGAATCACCACCTCTTTTATTATTCCAAGTAAAGAGGCCAGTATTCGTTTTAGCATCTACTAGGTTCATCTTTTCTATAAAGGTTTGAAATCCCAAAGCGTCTTTACTTAAGATCCTAATTCCTCCTTTTTTCTTAGAAAGAGATTTGATCATATTGAAATCCCCTCCCAAGATCCAAGGTATTCCTACATGTCTGTCCCTGAGAACCCCCAGTGAGTCTAGGAGCTTGAGTTTATCATCTATTCTTTGAGGACCATAAACATTTGTGACTAAATAGTGGTGCCTATCTCCTTCCGGTTGTATGACAACTGATAGATAATTCCTGGTAGCCTCAACATCTATTATACTTATTTTTTAGGGTTCCAAAGAGTGAGGATTCCCCCCGCAGTATCCTCTACTTTAACTTCTAGAAAATCAAATCTACTGAGCCATTTACTGTGGATTTGTTAAATTTTCTGAATGGAACTTTTCATTTCTTGGATAAAGATAATATCCAGCATTTCTTGTTTCATTCTATTACTAAGTATTCTTTGCTTTCTTTTACTCCCTAGACCTCTTATATTCCAAGATATAAACTTCATAATTAAATATTTGTAAAGGGGTAGCTGGCAAGATCTTTTATCTTACCTGAATCTATCATTAGCTTGCCACGCTCCATCAAGAGTTCATTCTGCTTTTTTTCTGCCTCTTTTCTTACCTGGGTTTCTTGTCGATGGCCCCGGGGTAGTTATTATCGCCCTCACTCCTCTGTTTTAAGGCTTATCTATGTTTTTTCCTTTTCCCAACGCATTGGATGGTGTTTTCCATAAAAAAAACTGTTGTATTATGTTAAGTTCTTCTTGGGGTACCAAATCCACTCCTCCCATGGTTCCCTGAAACAAGAACACTTCCAGATCTAAGTTTTATTTATCAAGTATCTCCTGTAACTCATGGTCTTCCTGGTCCATCTCACTTGGGGTCATATCCTGATCCATCTCGAGTTCTGTTTCACTCATCATGGTTTCTTTCTGATACTCAATTTCCTGGTTTTGTTCACATTCATCTTCTGTTCTCTTATCTCCATCCTTTCCTTCTATAGCTTGATCTTCCTTTGTGATTTCTTCATCTTCCTCCAGAACTTGGAAATTGTTTTGACTGCCCTTAAACCCTTCATCTTGATGTTTCTTTGGTCCTTTCTTTCTTCCTTTTCCTCGATTGACCACTTTCTGAAAGCTATCTGTTTCCTTCACTGTATTTTCCTTGTTGTTATTTACTACTTTCCTGAGTGGAGAGTCTCTAAATAGATGCCCATGCTCATGACATCTACGACATCTGAAAGGAATATGCTCGTAGTCTACTGTTTGCACCCAATCTTCATCAAAGACTTCCAGGATCACTTCATCTGGTAAAGATCCTGATAGATCCATTTCCACACATATCCTAGCAAATGAAGTGTATTTTCCTTTTCTTGTGGCTTCAAAAGCTTTGGCAAAATGACCTGATTTATTGCCTATGGGAGTTAATGATTCATTTTGCCAGTATTTAAGAAGTAAGGAATAAAGTCTTACCCAGACTGGTACCGAGGTAAAAGTCTCCTATTCCGGGACAAAATTCATGATCCATGGCCTCATGTAGAGTCTAGTTGCCGCAAATAAGTAGGGTCCACCTTCAAAGACTTTGTCCTTATCTTCAATATTCGTGAACACCACCATAAAGAAACCCTTTGACCTAAGATGAAGGTCTATGCTCCCTTTAGGTTTCCAGTGATATTTGATCCATGTTTGTAATTCTTTTTTAGTGGGCCATAGTCCCATGAACTTACAGATAATAGCATATGTTCGCATGTGATCCTTGTGTGCCTGCAGGGCAGGGTCATTTAAAACAACTCTTGGAGTGATCCCAGCTTTGGGTTTGTAGGGTCCCTTTTGTTTCTTATCTTTAGTGCCCTGTTTTTTGTCTTCTCCCTCCTTGTCCTTTGTGCTATTGATTTCCTCGATATTGCCTCCTACTGTCTCCTCTTCCATGATTCCTTTTCCTCCTCCCGAAGCCCCTTTAGTGTTTTCTAGAGGTTTCTTACCTTTGCTAGCCACGACCTCCTTAAAGGAGGGAGATGCTCTCCCTCCTCTGTGAGCCTCCATGAGGAGCACCGTCTACAACTCACAAAACCCTAGACGTTCACTAATGTTTTTCCTCCCGTAATCCTCCATAAAATTCTAGCGGGCATTGGTATTCGTTTTTTTGCTAATGCAAGAGTGGGGCCTTTCAATCCATTAAAAAATAGTAAGGTACATAGAATACAAACAAGCTCATAGGGACGAAGATTATGAGTAAGAAACTACGCCAAACCTTACTTGGCACCCTACCAACAAACTATACCTTTCTTCAAGAAGAGAAATAAATGAGTTTGGGCTTGACCACAGAAAACAAAGAGTGGTCGACACGAAAGAACGGTACATAGGCACAAAAATAAGAACAATGGTTTGGCCTAACGTGAAAGACTTAATCACCACCCCTGATCGACCAAAATAAGTATGATCCATAGCCCTTATATTAATAACCTTGTATTGCTGACCAAACCGATTTAACGCGCTGCTATCCTACACCACCCGGGACCACCAACTTGTGCGATTGATCAGAGCCATAGAATCATCTAGAGCCATATGACGGTGGATATTAATATTGGACCGACCAACCTTTATGAAGGATAACTCGTGGGGGGGCGGTTTTCCTCTCAACCCCACTGCCACGTGGCGCTCCACGGATGTGATCGCTCCCAAACAGGCAAAACCACATTCCGTCTTTTGGAGCCGTGATCACCTTAAAACCATTCGGGTTGCTGTAAAGGGAATAGAGGATTAGTAACACTGGAATTGCATGCGCCGGAAACCCTATGATTCCGACCATGCACAGTATCTACCCATTTCTCCCTGATGCGCCAAGCCATCACCACTCTCCTTTCTACAGTCCTTGAACTTCTTTCAATCTTCACAGCGCTACTGACATTTGCATTGAACCAGCAAAACTGGGGATCCCCAGTGGATCTATCCAATCTCTTACCAGAAGACTCCATTGTGTAAATACCTCTGATTTGCCGTTTGCAAAGAAACTGTTCCCACCTCCGTGGTTCAATTGAGGATCCAGAAAGGAAGAGGAAAACACCCTTGAGGAAGGAAAAGAGATGATTAAAGATCATTTCTTGCCTCTCAAGCCCAGTGATCATAGATTTCCTTGTCCTCTACTTCCTAAGCCTCACAGATAGCTTTTAGCTTACTTGGAGGCATCTCCTGCCATTTCATGTCGATTCAACAATCAGAATTAATCACTCCTTGGTTGGTTAGTAGATCTGCCAGTTTATTAGCCTTCTGCCGAACATGATTGAAGCTGACCATTTGAAGGCTTTGTGGATGCTTTTGGATTCTTTGGTACACTTGGATAACCCTCCAGTGTTTTGATACCCTTTCCGACATTGTACCATAGCTGATTTTCTTCACTGCATTTATGGAGATCTCTGACTCTACTTCGATGAGCACATTCGAGCTATGATTGATTCTAAGCAGTTCCAGACATTTCTCCAAAGCCATTAGTTCAGCCATGTTATTGGTAGCCTTGGCTAGGTGGTAGTGGAAAGTGAAAATTATTTTTCCTTCTTCATCTCTTAGCACACCTCCATACCCTGCAGTCCCTGGGTTACTCTTTAAAGCCCCATCAATGTTGCATTTTAGATACCCTTGAGGTGGAGGATGCCAGGAATCCTTTTCCTGCTCCGACACTCTTGCTTTTTTACTAAGATCTTGGAGGATGATTTCCTGCATACCCAGCTACTTGAGGGTTCTCAATTCGAGCGTAGTGGGAGGGTTCGGGGGATGGTTGTGCACAGTGGTGGAAACAATTTCCTTAATTTTCTTTAAGATTAATTCCATTAGGCCAAGGGGAGTACTTTTTTTATCCTTGAAGATTCTATTATTTCTTTCCTTCCAGACATTCTAGATAATGAAGCTTGGTGTCAAGGTCCAGGCCATATTAAGGATTTCAATCTTTGAAAAGTTTCCTCTCCACTTGTTCACGGTGTTAATGATGCTACCTTTGTCTCTCTTTGCTTTTTGAAAAACTATGTCGAAAGCATACCATAACCAGTTGTTGTGGGTACAGTTGTTGAGAATGTGCTCCATTGTCTCCTCTTGAGCCTCACATAAAAGGCATATAGAAGGCCCCATGACCCCCCTCTTCTGAATGTTTTTCCAAGTTAATATTCTCTTGTGATGAACCAACCACATAAACAGTTTGGTCTTCATCCACCCTTGGTGGCTCCAAAGTTTTTGCCAAGACTTTGCCAAACCACAGGGTTCTAGATTAAGGATAATTCTCTTTGCTTCATGGATATTAAAGATGCCTTCTTTGTTTTGTCCCCATCTTAACTGATCCTGCCCCTCTGCCACTAAGATCTTCCTTTGTTCTATGATGTTCATGAGTTCTTCTGTTTTTGCATTTATGGGGCTGATCCCTCTGCTTTCTATTTTCCTCCAGCTTCTCCATTTCCCAGTGACCTGAGGAAGAATCTAGAAATCCCTGACTCTAACTAGTCCCTGGGAGTCTGTTTCCTTCTTCATGCTCATGAAGTCCTCCCTCAACAACATCGGTTCTTGCTACCATTTGTCTTCCCAGAAAAGAGCTTGTTCTCCTCCTCTGATTTCCCAGAAGCTGTTGTTCTGAACCAGACTTCTGTTGTCCCATGCCTTCTTCTAGATGTGCGAGCCTTTTATGTTCCCTGACATTTTGATGAGATCATTCGTTTGCCAGGAGATTGCATACTTCTCCTTCCAAGTTTTATCCCATTGTGCCCTTGGTTCTTTAACCCATCTCCACCAGAGTTTGGCTCCTAAAACATTACTTAGAATCTCCTGATCATCCAAGCCAAGGCCTCCATGACTTTTGGGTTTACAGACTTTATCCCAAGACACAAGGGCCCATTTATTTCTCGTTTCCTCCTTGCCCTAGAGAAATTCTCTTCGAATGTTCCTGAGTTGATGCAAGACCCATTTGGGAGCTGGTAGAGCAGATAAAAAGAAGATAGGGATGGATTGAAGAACAACCTTCATCAAAATCAATCTGCCAGCCAGGTTCAGCGCTCTAAAAATCCATCTTTTGATCTTGTCTTGCATCTTGTTGAGCATCGGATCCCAGATACCCTTGCTCATTGGCTTATCCATGAGGGGGATACCTAAGTACTTTGAAGGGAGGGCCTCCCTTTGGAAGCCCAAAATTCTGGAGATATTTCTTTGAATAACAATGTTAGTATTAAAGAAAAAAAATTTGATTTGGCAAGATTGACTTCCATACTTGAGACCGAGGCAAAGTTATTTAAGACTTTTTTGTACGTTGTAGCTTCCTTAACTGTGGGGATCCCCTGCAACATGGTGTCATCCACAAATTGCTGATGAGTTAAGGCTTGGCCGTTCTCCGATAATTGAAGGCCCTTGATCTCTCCTAAAACCTTAGCCTTTTTGATAGATCGGCCCAATCCTTCCATCATGAGGATGAAAAGAAAGGGAGAGAGTGGGTCTTCCTACCTGAGACCTATGGAAGGAGTGAAGATCTCCGAGGGCAAGCCATTCACCAGAATTGAAAAGTTGGGTGAAGTAACCAAAGCCATAACCCATATGATCCAATCATGGTCAAACCCAAAAGCGGCAAGGACCTTTTTGATGTAGATCTAGCTCACCTTATCATATGATTTTGCTATGTCTAATTGCATGATCATACCTGCCTTCTTTTTGCTGGTGAGAGAGTGAACCACTTCATGGACCCGAATGATGTTATCTAGGATTTGCCGTCCTTCCACATAACCTGACTTTTCCCCAGATATTAAAGAAGGCAGCAGAGGTTTATGTCTGTTGGCCAAGATCTTGGAAATGATTTTGTAAACAACATTGCATAGAGCAATGGGTCTAAACTTATTCGGGGTCATGGCAGAGTCTTGTTTGGGGATCAGGGTTATGAAGGAGGTGTTGAGGGCTTTCAGAATGGATCTACTTCTTCTGGAGTCCTCAACCACATCCACAATATCCCGTTTGACAATATTCCAACAAGCTTTGAAAAACTCCACATTGAAACCATCTGGACCTAGAGCTTTGCCATTCTACATCTCTTTGATCACCATATTAACCTCTCCTTCGGTAATAGGTTTGTTCAGGTTAACGTTATCTTGTCTAGACACCATCCTGGGGATATTCTTTATTATTTCCTTAATATAATGGTCTCTGTCTTGGTTATTTTCATTGGTGACGCCTCTGAAATGTTGAACCATCACAGCTTCGATATTTTGTCAGTGGTCTGAAGCTCCCCATCATCATTCAATATAGAGGAGATTCCATTGTGCTTTCTGTTGGCTATGGTGGACCAATGGAAAAACCTAGTATTCCGTTCCCCTTCTTTGAGCCATTGGATTCTGGACTTTTGTCTCCAAAAAATTTCCTCCTGATTGCATAAATTCTCCCAATCAAGGTTGAGTTTTTCCGCTTGCTCATTTTTGGATTTATCAAAACCTTCAACGATCATTGCTTGGTTTAGTTCCTACAATTTTATCTCTATAGATTTTTTGTTTGCAAAAATGTTACCAAAATCTTTCTTGTTCCATTCTTTGAGTTTGTTTTTTATGTGCTTTAGCCTTTTATGTAGGATAAACATTTTGGAGCCTTACACCTGAAGATCTTCAAACCACCATTCTTCAATGTTGTTGATGAAGTCTAGGTGGGAGAGCCAGATATTTTCAAATCTGAAGGGTTTGTTCTTGGGAGCTTCAATTCCTTTGATATCTAATTGAATCAGCTAGTGATCTGAGCCTCCAAAAGGGAGAACACTTGCAACTATTTCAAAATTTGTGAACATCAGATCCTGGGAGATCAAAATTCTATCTAACTTGGAGGCAACCTGAGCATTACCTCCTCTTTTGTTGTTCCAAGTGAAAAGACTGTTATGCAGTTCTGAGTCAACCATATTCATGTCTTCTGTGAAAGAATGGAATCCTACTGCATCTTTACTAAGGATTCTGGTTCCTCCTTTTTTCTCCGAAAGAGATTTAATCATATTAAAGTCTCCCCCAAGGACCCAGGGCATTTCTTTGTGTTTGCTTCTGAGATCAACCAGGGAGTTCAGGAAACTAAGTTTTTCATCTATTCTCTGTGGACCATAGACATTCGTAACCAGGAAGGTCCTTGACATCCCCATAGGCTGAATAATAGTTGATAAGTAATTTCTTGTTGCCTCCGCATCTGCTATAATGATTTTTTGAGGGTTCCAAAGAGTGAGAATGCCCCCCGCTGTGTTTTCTGCTTTTACTTCTAGAAACTCAAATTTACTTAGCCACTTCTTGTGGATTTGCTTTATTTTCTGAATGGAGCATTTTGTTTCTTGAATGAAAATTATGTCTGGCATTACTAGTTTCATTTTGTTACTTAGCATTCTTTGTTTTCTTTTACTGCCTAGACCTCTGATGTTCCATGAAACAAGCTTCATAATTAAAGATTTGTAAAGGAGTAACTGGTTAGATATTTCATCTTACCTAAATCTACATTATCTTTCCACACTCCATCAAGAGTTCATTTTGTTTTTTTCTGCCTCTTTTCTTTCCTGGATTTCTGGTGGCTAATCTTGGAATTAATTTCATTGTGTTCACCCCTTTGTGTTCCTGTTTGTGGGTGTTTTTACCTGTCTCTAGTCCTTGTTCCTGAGTTTTCCATAAAAACAACTGTTGTATTCTGTTGCATTCATCTTGAGGCAGAGATTCTATTCCTCCTTTCGTTCCTTACATCAGAAATCCTTCCAGATCCAAATTTTCCTTGTCAAGGATTTCTTGTAGTTTGTGTTCCTCCAGATCTGTTTCACTTTGAATCATTTCCTTGTCCATTTCCATGTCAGTTTCACTTCTCGTGGCTTCTTTTAGAGAGCCTAAGTCCAGAGAGTGATTTATGTTCTAATTCTTTTCTTTTTCTTCAGCAACTTCCTCTTGGTCTTGATTTTCTCTTGTGATTTCTTCAGGCTCTTTGAGTACCTTAAACTTGTTCTGGATTTCCTTTTTCCCTTCAGTGTCTGGTTGTTTTCTTCCCCTTTTCCCCCCCTTCCTCTACTCGCCACTCTCTGGAAGTTGTCAGTGTCCATTGTGTTAAGTTTTTCTTTGTGATCTTCTTTGTTGAGAGGGCATTCTCTTAACAAATGCCCATGTTCATGGCATCTACGGCATATGAAGGGTATATGCTCATAGTTTACCGCTTGCACCCATTCCTCATCCAAAACCTCCAAGATAACTTCATCCAGGAGAGCTCCTGATAGATCCATTTCTACACAGATTCTAGCAAAGGAGGTGTATCTTTTCCTTCTTGTGGCTTCAGAAGCTTTGACATAGCATCCTAGTTTATTTCCAATCATAGCCAATGATTCAGTTTGCCAATAATCAAGAGGTAGAGAGTAGAGCCTTACCCACATAGGAACAGAAGAGAAAGTCTCCCTTTCTGGTACAAAGTTCATTTTACAAGGTCTCATACAGAGACCTGCTGCAGCAAAAAAATAGGGTCCTCCTTCGAATATTCTGTCCTTATCTTCGATGGTGGAGAACACTACTGTGAAGAATCCTTTTGACCCCAGATGTAGGTCTATGCCCCCTTTGGGCTCCCAGTGATACTTGATCCATGTTTGTAAAGCCTTTTCAGTGGGCCATAGTCCCCTGAATTTATAGATAATGGCGTAGGTTCCCATGTGTTCCCTGTGCTCCTGTAGAGCAAGGTCATTTAATATTACTCGAGGAGTGATTTCCGCTTTTGGTTTGTAGGGTCCTTTTTGTTTTTTGTCTCTTGGACCCAGACTTTTGTCTTCTTCCTCTTTGTCCTTTGTGCTGTTGTTCTCTTTTGTTCTAGTCCCGTCTGTTTCCTTTTCCCTGTCCCAGTTTCTATAGTTCATATCATTTTTACTATTTCCAGATGGAGGTTTACTTCCACTAGCGACTGCTTCTTTGTAGAAGGGAGCCCAGCTCCCTCCCCTGCCGTTCTCCATGTGTTTCGTCCTATGTTCACTGAGAAACCTATCCGCTCCACTGCTCCCGCTCTCTCCAAGATTCGATATCCGTCTAGTTGTGTAATCGTGGAAAAAATCTAGCGGGCATTGGTATTCTATTGGGAAAGGTTCCATGAATTTTTGGAGAGTAAGGCAATTGATCTCCCACCTTTACTGATTTTCTCAGTGTTTTTGCAGTTATTCAATTACCCTGAGCTGAACATCAATATTACCATAACGATTAGTGGATCTTACTAGTTTATCATTCTTTAGCATGGCCTTTGGATTATTCTCTCATGGAAATTTGATCAGAAATGAAGAATCTCTCAAAGAGCTTGACAATTTCATTCACAAACACTGATAATTATATGTATAGATCGAGTTGGTAAATCTATAGAAGTTTTCATAAACATTCTTTCATTACTGCTAAGGTTTTAATATCAAAGGAATCATTCACATTATGGTAATCCTTTTAATTGAGAAAATCTTTATCTTGCATTTGGTTTATAAAAGCTTTTCCTATTGCTCAATTTTACAATCTGGTTAATTGTAAAATGTTCCTTTCTAAAACATTGTTTTTTTTTTCTTATTTTTTACATGCTATGATTTCCAAAATTTAACCATCCAATTAAAATGCCATCGAATGAAAATGCCCTTTTGTTATCCCTTCCAAATTCACCAATATATTATTAGGAGATAACTATTTTTTAATAGTCAATAATACTTGAGGTAGAAACATAAATCTGATAAAGGTGAGTGTTATTACATATGTTAGTATATGTGAAGAGATTTATATTAATAAGGATTAGCAGATAACGTTATACTTTTAAAAGAAAACTTGAAACGGATACACAAATTAGATTATGAAAATAAAACATCTTACGTTGATTTCTTAACAAATAAGATATATTTAAAGTAGATGATTTTAAAATGAAAACCTAACATAAATCAGTGGATGACCATTATTTCATTGACAAATATTGCATAATGAAAAGGGTGAACACTATAAAATCACTGTAGTACAAATTTAGAAAAGAATACTAAGGAATGCATTGAAGCATAGTTAAGAAAACAATGCTCTCTTCGATGGATAGAGAAAATGAAGAGAATATATTTAAGGTTGTAGTTGCCATTGAAACCCACGTGAAACCCCAATTCATGAATTTTAGTACTTCAATTCCAATAAACCTATTTTGTGTTTCATCTCCATTGAAACATGTTTCAACCGTAGCATGCAAATGTTTTTTAAGTGGTTTAAAAATAATTTTATTCAGTTAATTTTCTTTAATAATATTTTTATGGAGGTGTTATCACTTAAGAATTTTAATACCAAAATGTTTCATGTTAGTTTATGGTAAAGGTCAGTGCTAGTCTAAGTTTGATTCTTGTTGCCTTAGAGTTTGAGTCTTAGGAGTCTTAGAGTCAAATATATATTCTTATTCATCACCAATCTCATAGCCATGTGTCAGTTTTGTTTAAAAAGTTACTATGTGCCACAAAGCCCTTTAGGTGATTTCGTAGTGCATGTAACCATTTTGAAGTGATTTCGCAACGCAACAGTTTTAGGTGATTTCGCAGCGTGATATGTTTTAAGTGATTTCACAGTGCATAATTCAAAATTTAAACTAACTGCGCTACGAAATCGGGGATTCATGCATTCCGCAACGAATCTTTCCTAAATGTCAAATCTGTCAAGTTAAGTTGCATCATTCATTATCAGTTTATGCACTCCCCATATCATATCCAACTGCTTATCTCCATCATTGCATCCACTAAGTACATTGATACACATAGATTGAAAGTTTCAAGAAAATCTAGATATGTACAGTCTTAATGATGATTGTATTCGTTGCATGAGAAATAAGTATGCAAGATTTCAATTTAGAAACATTGTTATCAAGCAAGGTAGTCATTCAAGCAAAGCAGTCACTCAAGCGAGGCAGAGATTGGAGTTTGAGCAGCACTAGCATTTCCAACCTCCATTTCACTAAACATTCATGGAGGGATCAGCAGAAAGGAAAGATCACAGATCAGGCAAATGTTTGAGAAATGAGCCTGAAGGTTTAGACATAACCTTGAAGAACAAAGAAGTCGAGTGTGCATTCAAACAAGCCGGATGTTGGAACTTTTGCAAGAAACTCCAAGGAGGTCATGCACAAGTTACCAAGGAGTTTGCCCTAAATTTCACAGGACTAAACTCAAAGGTTGGTATGCTGGAATTGCAGGTTTCACCAGACATGATTTGCACAGTTACAGAGATTCCAAGGGGCCAAGAAAGTTGGTTTAAGAATTTTAAATTTGATATGAATCCATGCAAAGAGTTTCTAAAGCAAGAATTCATTGATTCGGACTTAAACAAGTCTGTTCCTAGAAGTTATGTGAAAGAGTCATATGCTAATATGCTTACTTGTATACAGAAGTACCTAACGTGTGAAGGAAGATACAATAAAGTATATTCATACCATTTTAAACTTCTGTTGCATTTCATAGGTAAGGCATCTATTGATCTACCTTTTTACTTATTCCGTAGCTTAAGTAAAATGTGTGATAAGTTATAGTTAAAGAAAGAAGCCTGTGAGACTTCATTGTTCCATCATGGCTTGGTTAAATTGATAGTTTTGCATGAGCTCCAAAGGGTAGGTAGGGACTGGCACACATTTCTATTCATGTCTGGTTTAAAGAATGAGACTGGTCTCAGCCCTCAAGCAGCAAAAAATCTTCCAACAACAACTAGTCATCAGACAGAGACAAGATCTAAGAGATTTTCAAAATTGAAAGCAAGGAAACAAGTAAGAGAGTCCATCAAGCCACTGACTATTCAGGATACACCCCAGCAATCTCTTACAGAGGAAACTCAGATTAAAAAAAGAGCACATGAATCAAGCACAGGTGAAGGAATTCAAAGAATAAGGACTAGGAGCTAGGTAGCTAAGGAGAAGGGTAAGTCAGTGACTATTGAAGAAACCCCTGTTTTAGAAGGAGACTTAAATGACTTATTGCAAGCCATTGACATTGAAGAATCTCCACTAGTGCAAGCAGATTTGATAGAGACAAGAAAATACAAAGCTAAGAGAGTCAAAGCCTCAAAGAAATTAAAGTTTGAAGATCAGATTGATCAATTTGTATTCCAGCCCAGGAGACCCATTACGAGGAAGTTTAAACAAATACAAGAGGTACCGCCAAATGCAGATGAAACAGGGGAAGTGACACAGCCTCATGAAAGAAAGGATAAAGGCAAAACAGTTGCCATTCAAGAAGAAGATAATATGGAAAACTTGGAAAAAAATATTGGAATTGGCTAACTTTGAAATTGCTAGACTGAAAAAAGTTGCCAGGAAATTTGCAATTAAGGAGGCTTATTTTAATCAAATGCAAGCTCGGTGGGAGGACCAAACATTTCAAAGTCCTGAGGTGGTTGATTTTAGTGTTCAATTCCGTAGCTAGACTGTGCCTGCAATAAAGGAAGCTCAATTTATTCGAAAGGTCAATACAAACCTCAGATCCGGGATCAAGGTCATGAAAAAACAAATTGAAGACTTGAAGATACAGTTAGCCCAGCTGAAAGAATCTCTTTAAAGAAATCTCAAGTAAGGCTCTATTTCAAATTTTGATGGTTTTGCTTGGTATAATCTTTTTGAAGAATCATATATTTCTAGTCAGTTTTGAAAGGCCTTGGAGCAATTGAAAGAACATTTAAGTGGAAAAAGGCTCAAAATAACAAAATTTTGGTTGAGCTAGTCAAAGAAAATTGTGTTTTTTGGAACAACACAGCAGTTTCGTAGCACGCTACGAAACTGCTGAAGGTGATGACTAACACTCAGCAGTTTCGTAGCGCGCTACGAAACCGCTGAAGTTACATAGTCTAATCTCAGTCAACAGATTTTGAAATATAAGCAGAAATTTTGAAAAGGGAGTGTCTTCAAGGGATCATCTCAAGCTATCAACTTTTAATAAGGCCAAGACAGGTGGAAGAAACATGTATTCAAATTCAACTCTAAAATTTTTGCCATAAAGTGAGCACATTTACTACAGTCCAAGATATGTCAGACAGTTTGGAAAACGTTTTTGCCTTTACACATAAAAGAGGTTGACAGCACATCAAGGATGTGGCAATCTGATACATATATCGGATAATCAAAGATGAAAGGCATGGTTCTTTGGATTCAAAAATTTTTGAGGCAACCCTAAGGCCGATAAACAGGGGTAGTTTTCTATGTTTCAGGAGAAATGGAAAAGATGTGACATTGAAGACTAGTATGGAGTTTTAAACATCCACTACAGCCAAACTAAAAAGGGACCACATGTCAAAGAACGAGGATGATTGTAATTAAGGCTATTATTAGCATAATATGGAGTTGGACTCCAATTTGATTTAGATTTATAGAAAGTCTAGTTGGAGTTTATTACATTTAATAGGCAGTTAAAAGTTGAATAGGTGTCATTAGAAGTAGAATTCGAGTTCCTCTCATGCTGGAGGAGGAATCCCAGCTAAGTAGAAGAGCTCTATATATAGAAGAAATAGCAATGTAATTGGGGTTGGAAATTTATGTGAAAAAGCTCTGATATTTGGCCTATGTAAAGACTCTGTTTTTCTGGTAATATAGTATTGGCTTATGCTTCTCAAGAATCATATAGACTTCAATGTATGAGTTTCTTTTGTTGTCTTTTCATGATTATCTACAACGTTATGAGTATTTTATTACTTAGAAATCACTTGCAGTGTTCTAATTTCCTTCATATACTCGTTGACTGTCTTTTTTGTGTTTGGTGTGCTCTACCTATATTGAAATCTAAATGCCTTGACTTTTATGCAAAGCCGATCCTACTGTTAATACTAGATCACATATGACTCCATAAGCCCAATGGATACTTGTTAATTGTTTCCACCATTTTCATTTATATTTGTTTTACAAAGAGTTAGCCATCTTTATCATAATCAAAAACCTTTAATCCCTTGAGAGAGCCCTCTCAGGCTAAGGAGGCTAAGCCTTAGCTAAAAGATTGGTTTGAAATAGTTTCTTGAAGTCTTCCTGGTCTGCAGCCTTCCAGGGCCTGATTTTGAGATAACAGGAGGTGTACAAGGTTTTGGATAAATGGTGATCGTGTGCTTTATTAAGGCATCTTTTTTATGTGAAGTCACTGGTTCGATTCCCTATCGCAATTGAGGTTAAGATATTAGACATGTTGAAGATGTAGTTCTACCAAACTTTAAAAAATAATAATAATAATAATTGGAGACTTCTAGAAACCTCTCAAAATTAAAAATTTCTTTTAAATTAGGTTGTCCTTTTCATTTGTCCTCAAATTGTTTTAGGCTTGAACAAAGGAGAGCTGGGCACTCAACATAGGAAATTGAGCAAGGGGGATTTGAAGAAGGATGATTTCAACGAGATAGGATTTATATTATTAAGTTGCTATAGTCATCACATTGTTGTTTTATGGTGTTTTGGGCAGGTATTTTCTAATGTTTGGGCATCTTCAACCATAGTTTTTCATATTTTTTCACTCTTTTGTGGTGTTTTTGAATAGTTACAACCATCCTTGTTGTTGTTTTGTGATGATTTTGGATAGCTACAACCACCCTTGTCATTGTTTTTTTATGTGGTGTTTTTTGACAATTACAACCATCCTGGGATTATGATTTGTGGTGTTTTTGTGGGTAGGTTCAACAACAAAAAACTGTAGTTGCTAAGAAACTATTTTTTTTAAATTTATTTAATTTCTCTAAGAATGCATTTCTAAGGATTTTATAAGAATTAAGGATATAATTATATTTATTATTTTTGCATTTTATTTATTCTAAATTCGTTTCTATAATTTGTTTTGAAGGAGTAATGGATTTCGGTTAGGGTGCTTCTATTATAGTGACGAGGAGAAACACAAAGACTAACTTTATCCTTTTTGAAAGCATGTAACAAAGGTTTCCAAAACGGGAAGTTCTCGTGCATGGGAATGGATATGCAATCTATGTTAGAAACCTTGCAATGGATCTTACCTAAGAGTGATGCAACTTAAAAAAAAAAAAAAGCGAAGGGTGTTGATTTTTTCTCAAAGAAAGTTGATGCACAAGAATAGAGGAATCATGATATTGAGCAAAAAGAACAACCAACATCAAAAAATTATTTGAATTCATCAATTTGAGTAAACTAGTTACAATGGTCAATGCTAAAGGGAAAGAGTAAGTTCAGTGAAGAGTGGAAAGGGTTACCTATGCTTGTGGTATCCCTATCCATGTGGTTTGGTCTCCTTATTGGAAAGACCCACTGAGGAAAATTAACACAACTCTTCAAGGGTTCAGGAGGCCTAACAATTAAAAGATCCAAACTAAACTACTCAAAAAGAAGAAGGAGCTTGTTGAGGATGCTTTAACACCTATTTGTTCTTTAGGGAGTATCTTTGGGTTTAGAATTATTTTAGATGGATGAATAGATACTAGGTACAAGCCATTAATTAATAACATTTCCAATCCACCAAAAGGAGCAATGTTTTGAACGATAAAGACTTGTTAGGTAGGTAAAAGACACTACATTCATTAGTTTTAATATAATAAAAGGTATTGAGCAAGTAGGACTTGCTAAAGTGGCGCAAGTTGTTGTAGATAGTGCAACGATTTGCAAATATGTAACGTTGATTATTGTCAGCATATATGATGGCATTTGTAGACTCCTTACATTATCCATAGTCTAAATTTGATATTTAGAAAAGATTGAAAATAAATTTCCATGGAATGAGGAACTCAGAGGAGAAGAAAGTGATATAATTAAATTCATCACTAACTACCACTAGTCTCAAGCAATATTTCATGAATGCTCTAGGTCAGAGGTGTTGAAAGTTGTTGGGAAAAGATGTGCCTCAAATTTCATCATGTTGGTCTACCTTGTTAAGGTAAAGAAACCATTAAAGTCTATGGTGGTGAATGAACTTTTGGTTGAGTGGAAACATACATATCCAGAGTGGGAAGCTATGGTGTGTAGATTGTGTCTTAATGAGGATTAGTGGAGAAAGATTGAATTCTTGCTCAAGTTCACATCCCGTGCATTTGAGCTTCTTCAAAGTGTCGAAAACGAGAAGCTTTTCTTGGGAGAGGTTTATTATAATATGGATACCATGGTCGAGGAAACTATGGAAATCATTGCATAATAATTTTTGTAGCTTCTATTTTTTATACTCATTTTTTGTATATAGTGAAGAAAACCATGGTTGAGAGATCTAACTAGTTTAACACTTCATTAACACTTTAGCACATGCTCTAAACCCAATATTTTATGATGAAGAGTTTATTGCTCAAAGAAATTGAAAGAGGAAGATACTACATAAGGATAGGGAAGCGGAAAATGGAGGGAAAAAATATTTTTGAGAATAATTCCATCTCATCTACATATGGAGGCAAAGGAAGAATTCACTAGTTTTGTTGCTAGTTTGGATAGGCATCCTGATATATGAGCTTTGGATGATAGGATTACCATGACTCTAGTTATATGGTGGATTTTTCATGGAAAAAATGGTGTACATTTGCAAATAATTTCCATTAGTATTCTTTTACAAGTGCCAATCTCTCCATCAACAAAAATAAATTGGAGCACCTACGGTTTTATTCATTTAGTGAAGCATAATAGGTTGAGTTTGTAGAACATTGAGGATCGTGTTTATGTACATGCTGACCTTTGCCTTGAATCTTGTATGGCTCCAAAATATTGTAGTGGACCTTGTAAGGGGTGGGATGTGGATTATGAATGTTTTTAATTGGATATCTCTCGTGAAGCATTGAATATTGATGAACCTAGAAGTGGAATTGGAAATAGTTCTACAAATCTAGATTCCATTATGGTGCATATCCTTCTTTTTTCCATGATGAATATGAAGATGAGGATTATGACTATTAGCCTTTAGAATTTACTACATTCTATGTTCACTATTCATAGTTCATAGTACATATATACAGCATTGTAGCCTTAAGACTCATATATTAAGGCTAATTTTCGATATATAGCCTCTTTTATCAATAACAAAAGCTATTTTTGGAGTTTATTACTTGCATTATGATATTCATTTCTTCGTACCATGCAACTTAACAATAATCAATCAACACACCTTTCAAATCCTATATATCTAATTTATCATACAAATCCTAAGAATCCAATTTTTGAATTAACATTAGTCATTGTGAACCTTATCCAAGGTGTGGCATGAGGTTAAAAATTAGAAAGAGAAAGGTAGGTTTCCGAACTAGTTTTCAATGGGATGGGAAATGGAATATGAATTAATATGTAATAATATAATTTCTTAATGCAGTGTGCATTTAAGAAATGCAATTTCCAGTCAATCTACAACTAGAAATGTTGTTTTATTAAAGAATAAAGGAAACAAAGTAGGTTTCATGACTATTTTTCAATGGTATGGAAAATGAAATAGGCATTAATATGTAATAACAAAATTTGTTAGTGCATCATGCACTTAAGAAATGCAATTTCCATTCAATCTACAACTAGAAATAATGTTTTGTTTTGTTTTTTTTGTTCTTGTTTTTTTTTTTCTAATTTGGAAAAAATAAAAGTGAGAGATTTGACATACACTTGTATATGATATTCAAACAAAAGGTTTATTACTTATTCATATGATCAACATGGTTGCTCAATTACTCTTTCACCTTGTATAAATTATTTACTTTTTGAAAATTTGTTAATGTTATTTTACTCTTCTATGTTATTGTTATAGGCCATGTATTTACCAATGTTTGCAATTTCTTTTAATGCAACTAAAGAAAATCATAGTTAAAACAAATGAAGCAACCACATGAATAAACACATTGAAAGGAGAAAACTAACATCATTGGGAGGTTCTCTTGTCCAAAAAGAATATCAATTAAGATGTATAATATAAATAGATACTCAAATAGAGTATTATTGTTCTTATGCATTTACACTGCAAGAAAGGTAAAAATTACCATATATTTACTCTTATCATCAACTTGGAAAAACTATTGTGTCTTGAGATTCTTCATTGTAAAGTACTTGGAACCAAGCTATCTTAGTTGCCTAGCATTTTTTCACTATTTTGGAATGTGAATATTGATTGTAATTCTTGATTATAGCTCTAACTCAAACTTTAGATAAAACTCTAACTTTAATTCTCTCTATGGATTTGGCTCTAGTTTCTTGATTTAGTTGTTCCAATAACAACTAAACACCTCTCCTTTTTATTGTTGTTTGTACTCTTTCCACCATGCTCTTCAAATATACCATCAATTAATTCTATGTAATCATTGAAATAATGGCATACTTCCCATCATGTGAATATCTGACAACATGCAATGCTTACTTGCCATGGATTGAGGTTATTACCGATAGACCATGCATGTGAGAATGAAATTCTATGGATATTTAACGACAACACAACTAACATGAAAATAACTTAGAAGAAAAATGTGTTGCCATCAATACATTGACAGTTTGGTTACTCTTCCCTCTTCCACGTAACAACATGAATCCTCCCTTTGGAAAACTTTAGGATAGTGGCAATTCATCTTGCTCCGAAATTTTTCTTGGCAAAATGTTGTCTCGCTATGTATTCGAAAATTGATTTTCTTTGGAAAAATATTTCTTTACTGCTCATTCATAAATCAATTTCACTTGGAAGATCAACATGTTGACTACTCATTATCTTATCAATGCCACGTAGGTGAATAAATTCATGGATACTCATTAAAAAATGGATTCATGTCTATGACAAATAATTTTTTTTCATTCGATAATGCAATTAGATATATATAATATCATATTCCAATCCATAGGTTGACTACTTTTATGGTAGGAAATTCTTTGGATTGATTCCCATTGGTAAAAAATATTCTTTCCTTACAAATTGCATAGAGGGATTTCTACGCAGAGCTTTTTTCTAGCTTATCATTAACTCATCACCATTTGTGACACTGTGATACACAAGCACATTCTTGTAGTCCCCATGACATTGAATTTATTGTTCTATCCCACCATGTTCTAAGATGACATTCACAAACTAACACCACTTGTTGCACTTTAGTATATATACAATTAGTTTTCCTCTTTGAAATGGATGATTTTTTTCCATTAACTCTTCACAACTTTACTCAATGAAGAGACATGTTGGATCATGTTTGAATTGAAAATAATATCTACACTAACTTTTATCTAAATTTGCTAATTTTGCTTCCTTTTCACCTTCATTGATGCTTCATATTCCTATATGACATGAGTCATAACCACATTATTTCTTTTGCATTGTGCTGATATGGGTGCCTTATGCCCTTCTACACCACCTTTCTAGCAAGTAATTCCATACTTACCCTTTCCCCTCCTAAAACATATATAGCTACTAGCATGGTTGTCTCCTTAAGGAAATTTGACTACTGGACACTTCATATTCTCTTTTTTCACAAGATAGTCCTCATGAAACCTTCACCCTTCCTCTACCTCTAAGGATTTTTCTTTTGTATTTTTGTTGCCATTTCATATTCATAATTTCCTCTACCTTCAAAGTACTTTGGAATGCTTCATCAATGGTTTAGAATTCATGGCTAATCATCTATTCTTGAATCTAAACTTCAATATAGTAACTTACCTCACCACCTTTTGATACTTTAGCTCTTTAAGTTCTTATTTGAGTGATAATTTGAGGAACTCTTTAAAATGATCCCAAATGTGGGTATCTATATACTTTAAATTTCATGCTTTTCTTCACAAACTTTCTTGTTAATCAACATGCAAGAATTTCTCCATGGTTTTACTCACCATTTTATTCTAGTTTTAATCTTCTCCTACTATTTATTCACTATGTCTTTGTGCAAAACATTCCACTATAGTATAGAGTGCCCTTTCAACTTCTTTATTGTAAAAAAACTCCATTGTGTCTTGAGAGTTCTCATACTCAAAAAATATCTCTCAAGCTATCCTATCTAGTCAAAGAGAGTCTCTTATTTGAAATTACTATCATAGCAAGAAACTTCCACACTTGCATTACTTCCATCCTTCAAAAATGAGACCAAATGTTCATTTGGGTCCCTTTCATCAATATTTCATTCTTCCTTGATTTTGTATTTTGACTATGAATTTGATAGACGCTAACATATCCAATTCTTTTGTGCTCTAATTCTTTGATGCTCATTAATTCCTCCAATTCCTAGTTCCTTGCACCTCCTCAATGGATTCCTCTTCATGGTGGTATCCTTGGGAGTTGTCTCGCAATCCTCAAATTCAATATGATTCATATATCATTTTCCCATCTATCCTCCCATCACAATCTTTGGGGCAATCACAGGCTAAACTTACCTTATCTTAGGTTTTCCTTTTGGTCATTGTTTCATAAGAACTAAACCCTAGAACTCGAATAACATAAGCTAATTCAATTTAATAATTCTATAACTTCTCATCCTAGAATTGGGCCTCACTTTGATACCACTTGGTGCATGACCAAGCTTTGTAGATCATTAAGAAAATTACATATAAGTAATTTTTCTCTATAAAAGTGTAGTGGCTAAAAAACTAGCACACTTACGTTCACAAGATGTGGATGTGGATGCTACATAACTAGACATGGATAAACAAAACAATAAATGCAAATTTAAATAGGACTAAATGAATATAATCAACCTCTTTATTAAGAAATACAACCAAATTGGACCCTTGGAATAAAATATGGAAGTCTTAGTTTCTCCACAATTCATGCTATCCATGTTCACTCTACTACTCTTTTATTGCCGATGTTGAGATTGAATCTTCTTTAATCTATTTCATCAAATTTATAACATCCCCTCAATGTCTTTAAGTGACATGTTAATCAGATAATCTCATAAGTATTTGTATGCATGAATGCCACTTTTATGAATTCCTCACTAGTAGAGCACGATCAATTTCCCTTTCATTGTTAAAAAAATTATCTCATGTGTTTATCTCTTAGATTTCACAACAATCTGTATATCTATAACAAAACAAAAAGAAATTTATCTTTACTTATGCAACAATCACACACGCCTTTTGTAACCAAAGGTGACTAAAGTTTATTCTACATCTCTTCTTTAGCAATGCCAACATCCTTAGGCCCTGCTACTAAATAAATTAATTTAACAATGAATAATAAATAAGTCTAATGGTAAATATTATAAAACTGTTTTTTTTCAATTATATTTTCATTTTTTATATTATTTATATAGAAAATGAAAAAAAAAAAATTATTATTGTTATATATAAATAAAAGATATATGCTATCATTTTTTATGATTGTAAATTTATCATCCAAATTTTTACCTATCTTATCCGAATTCCAACTTGTTAACTATGCTTTCAACTAATGCAACAATATTTGTCTAACGCATTATTTGTCTGACACAAGTTTTAATCGAAGTGTCATACGTATATGTTCAAACACTGGTGTATGGAGTGGTAGTATATGCATGCACAGGCTTAACGTGGACAGCAGCTAAATTTTTTTGGTATTTGTTTTTCATGTTCTTCACGTTCCTTTATACCACATACTATGGGATGATAGTGGCGGCATTCACTCCTAATGCAACCATAGCTTCAGTTCTCTCCTCTGCTTTTATTGCAGTCTGGATTATTTTCAGTGGCTTCATAATTCCACGTCCGGTGAGATTAATGTGTTACTCGCTAGATTTTTGAAATTTAATGATGATAGGAGAGAAATCAAGTATTCATTTAATTCGTTTTATCTATCAAATTTCCAAGATATTCTAGAACGCTGAGAAAAAACAACCATTCATTTAACTCATTTTATTCTAGAATCTTGAGGGAAATAAATGGTTCAGATTTCCATGATATTTTAAAATCCTCAATAGAAAATTTCCTAAAATCCTCAATAGAAAATTTCCTACTTATCTTTTTAGACTCGTCACAAATATCAGCCAAATCATGTTCATTTCTTTGCCAATGCCTCCTTTGGATAGTAAATCAGCTTTCCAGTTCCGTTCCTGGAAAACGTGATCAATCTTGATGTGTTGGAAAGTGCTTACCATTGTCTTGATGCGCTTCATCCAGTTTTTTAAAATCGGAGGGTTGAATTTATTCTGTCGATAATGCCTTTTGCATCCCCAAAGACCTGTAGGCTTTTCAATCCCAACCATTTCGCTACTATCAACACTCCCCATAGCGTAACCATCTTTGCCTTACTTTTCATGCCCTGGCCCCCTTCCCACCAAAAGTGATAGCAGTTGCCCTCTCAGTGATAATGTATACCCCACATCCACATTTCCTCCTACAACACGCTCCATCGAAGAAACCCACTCGGAATTTATGCCATATATCTTGCCAAATGATAGTTTTGTTCTTGTTTACAATATTAGTTCAACCAAGCTCAAGAAGTCGACAACAATTATGATTACGTCCTCCCTTACTATCGGATTCCTGTTCTAAAAAATGAGTGCATCTCTGTTCCGCCATATGGTCCATATGAGATACAGTGGGAGAAAGAAAAATCTATCATGAGTTTTGAAACACTTCCATAAGAAGCTTCTTAATGATGTGAAATACTTAACTGGAATGATACCAAAAGTGTCCAATAGCCCCTCCCAAACAACCAACATGTATGGGTAATGCAGAAAGAAGTGAACACTCAAAGGAGGCATATCCCAAGCCCTATGTGTCCTCTGTTAATTAAATGATTCCATGTCAACACTCTATCTTTTATAGCAAACGAGTTGAAACACTTGATCTTGTTGGGGATATTCCCTTTCCATATTTTATGTATCCAGGAATTCCCCTAATTCCGCATCTCCTCCCTAGGGATTCCATTGTATATTTCTTTTACCAAAGGGTGCCCATTTTTAATGCTACCCCCCATAACATATGATCACGCTGATCATTTAGAGAGATGCCCACGTTTCTCAGGTTGGTAATATATTCTTCCCATTCACAAACATCCCCCTCCGTTAGTTGAATATCCCTCACACTTTTCCATGATCAGTGATCAATGCATAATACATCATGAATGAAAATCTAATTTAGATAGATTAAATCTTTGTTATGCAAGGAAATTAAGAATTCCAAATGATAGACTGTGGTTTCACCCCATAGCTTTAATTGCATCCAGTCCAATCTTGATGATTGACCCATCCCTTACCTCCCACCATACCAATCCCATCATCCAATGAATGTTTTTCATCATACTCTTCCAAATGTATGATGAATTAGTCTTCCTCTTAGCCCCTTCCAAAATCCAAGTCATTCTGACTGTCCATACATGTACTTTTTAGTGATGATCTTTAACCAAATCCTTGATCCTGAAACTTCCCTCCACATGTTCTTTATGATCAGGGAAATATTGAAGGTTGTTGGATGTATAATGCCCCATCCCCCTTCCTCAATGGTCTAGCAATTTGCCACCATTCAACAAGATGATACTTCCCCCGAGATAATTTCCCATGCCGAATGAAATGACCCATAATATATTGGATTTTTTTATGATCTTCCTTGGCAGTAGAAAAAAGTGCATCGAGTATATTGTAAGGATTTGAAGAACAAATTTTAACAATATCATCCTTCCTCCCATAAACAACCATATATTAGTCCACCCATCAAGATTCTTTTGGAACCTAACTACTAAACACTCCCAATCCTTGTTGCAGTAATTGTTGGGCTTCAGGATGAAACCCAGATATGTGCACCCATCATCCAAATGTCTCACCCCCACACCCAAGTGTAATATGATGTCCTCCATCACTAAATTTGCGTTTCCATTGTGGATGAGAAGTGATTTCAGGCCATTCATGTGCAATCCCGAAACCCTTCCAAATGAAGAAATAATGTGATGGATAGAGGTCCATTCAGTCAAGGTAGTAGGACCACCGAATAGGAGGTCGTTGACAAACATTAAGTGTGTAATGTTAATCCTTTTTTATACTCTAATACCTAAGATTTACCCCACCGCTTTTTCATCCCTCACTTTCCTGCTGAGACTGTCGATGACCATGAGGAACAACATAGGCGAGAGGGCATATCCCTACCTCGAGCCCTTGTGAGCCGAGAAGAATTTGGATGGTATACCATTTATAATAACTGCAAAATTTGTAGTCTTAATGTATGGCATAGTCCACACAATGATCGGATTGGACAGTCACACTTTGACCAGAATCATTTTGAGGAATCCCTAGTCTACACAGTGGTACGCCTTGGTCAAATCTACCTTAAGAGTATAAGACTTCAGGTTCCTAGATTTGATGGTATGCATAACCTCCTAAGCTATAGCAATAGCATCATGAATCTAACTTCCCTCGATGAACCCGAACTGCTCCTCTGTGATAAGTTTTGACAGAATCAACTTCAATCTTCTAGCAATCACTTTAGATATTAATTTGTACATAGTATTGCATAGTGAAATTGGACGAAAATCCACAAATTATTAGGGGATTTTCCTCTTAGGTATGAGAGTGATCAAAGTGGCATTGGTAGCTCGATAAATGAAGCCATTTATCCTTGACTTCTCAATCGCTGCCAACAAATTAGGTATCATCAAATCTGCAAAATGGATAAACACTTCCAGCCCCCAACCGTCCGATCCTGGGATTTTCTCCCCGGCAGATTCTTTTATAGTATCAACTAGTTCCTCCTTAGTGATTGGCCTGCAAAGTATGTCATTATCCTGACTCGAGAAAAACTTCGGCATATGATAGATTTATTCATTATGCTCGTAGAAGTCAAAATCTTGATTCATATATTGATTTTGGAAATGACGGATTGCTTCCAACTCCAACGAAGCTTGCGAGGAGATAATATTTCCTTCCTCATTATGAATGCTTTTGTTGAAATTAATGCTCTTCCTGTGATTAAACTGTCTATGGAAAAATTTCGAGTTCTTATCTTCCACTTGTACCTATATCGCTATGCTTTTCATTCGGATGTCCTCCTCTCTTTTCAGCGACAATGCATGTTTAATACCCTCCATCTCAATAATCTTATTCCTATATGATGCACAGAAGTAAAGGGGATCGATGGGGTCATTCATCAATTAGATAGATACGTCAATGTCCATGAGAGTCTTATCCTCTTCCCTTTTCTTCCCTTCACAGGCTTCCCATTTCAACGGTGAGAGCTTGTTTGAAATTATAGACATGTAGTCCATTAGCCCCGAATGCAATGGCCTCTTCCACACAAAATGAACAAGTTGTTCAAATTCCTTCATCTGCAGCCACCTCGGATTAAATTTGAAAGGGTAAGCGTTCTTATCAAAATCCCCTCTCTAGGCTAACATAATTGGTTTATGATCCGATATGCTTTCTGTGAGAATCGAAGATTCCAGTTTAGAAAGGTGGAGGAACAGTGATTGGCGTACTAATCCGTCAATCCTTTTTGCAATTCCTTCTCCTCCAGTACGTCCATTCCTCCATGTAGGGCCAAAAGGATCTGGTACAACATCTACCAGAGCATGATCCCTCATCCATTCATCAAAATAAGATGAAAATTCATCCTCTCTTGCCTTGTTCATTTATTTCTTTGTCAGCCCCATGGAGAAGTTTAGATCTCTAGCAATAATGATTGATCTCAACCCAAAAATGCCAGATTTAGTCACTCTCTCCCAATATTGTTTGCGGCCAGTGTATGGTGCATATATATTCGTGATCCTTATCTCCCAGTTCGTCCCTTTCTTATATCGAGACACAATAATACCTGCACAAGAATTGTATGCCACCAGATCAAATATGTTGGGATTCCACATTACCCCCAATCGCCCCGCATGTCCATTGGCATGAGTTGCACATGAAAGCCAACGAGAACAGACCGCAAGCATGGCTTCCACAATCAAAACAAATAAGAAATTTTTACAACCCATGAGATTTTCAATAAATAAATCACAGAGAGATAGCTGCACAAAACAACCAGCATTGGTATAAATAAATCACTTCAATCACCAATTTCTATTCAAAACATATTTTTAATGTAAAATATAAAATAATATGAATTATATAAATAATATTTTAAAGATACCAATTACTAAATAAGTTGTATAAATAAATCACTTCAATCACCAATTTCTATTCAAAAAATATTTTAATGTAAAATATAAAATAATATGAATTATATAAAATAATGTTTTAAAGTATGCCAATTTACTAAATAAGTTAATTTAATAGTTTAACGAAGTTTAAAATTCTAACTAAAAATTTTGATTTTTTAAACTAAAAATTAAAGAAATTTAGCTTTTAAACAAATATTTAGATAGTAAGTTATATTATAGTAAAATTATAAATTCGTATCACAAAGAAAAAACTAAGTTGCACTAAGTTTAGGTGCCCCACTTTCCAAACTCCTTATGGATAAAAGTAATAAAAAATTATATTTTAAGCAAATATTTAGAAAATAAATTATATTACAATAAAAATATAATACTTGTATAACAAAATACAAAACGCAGTTGCACGAAGCATGAATGCACCATTCTCCAAACTCTTTATTAATAACGTTTTGGTCACAAAACCCTAAACCTCATCTAAAAACCTAGTTTAATATGATTGAATATAGCTAAACCATATTTTAATATCACTAAAACACATTTCAATGTTAATGCTACATGTATTTTTTTTCTTGTAAAAAAAAACTAGTATTTTCATTTATGATTGAAAAGAAAATACATTTTGTATATACACACTAAATATATGTGCATTCCTCAAGGATCTACACAGATCGTTTTGTGCAAAAAAATAATATTTACGTATGCTTAATAGCATTGGGAAAGTGTGGCCAAAAGCCATATAAAGGAACAAAAAACTAAAAACTAAAAAGAAAAAATAAAATATAAAATGGGGAAGATCAAGTAATGGAGACACTTGTCTTCCCTTGTTTCCATTCTTTTTTATACTTTAATCCATTCCGTATCTTTGTGATCCAGAGGAACCAGGTTACTTGCAAAAACCGCGAAAGGATGCTCTTCATCCCAATCTAATATTTCTAATATGTGGATGTGTCTTGTGTACATCTTGACATTCTCTTTGTTCGTCATATCATTTCGATGCTCTAATGGAGTCTGAAGAAAAGCTAGTAGAGCATCCTTCTAAATGTCGACCCCTGACTATGCGTCAATGTCCCCATTCATTTTGACCGCTGATTGAACTTATTGAGTCTCTTTTTTTTCTTCCTGTTCATTATTTGGAGGGGGAAGCTTGGAAAAATGCCATCCTTTTGGCCTATTTATCTATCTCCTTTTCTCTTTTGGAGTCTTCTTATCCCATGGGAATGTATTCTATAAGTGACTCTTTTGAAAGCACACTCAACATTAGAATGTCACATTCTCATAATTTAGAATTTTGGACCACTGAAAGTCCCCATGTTTCATTGTTATGTGATTTGGTAGCCCCTTACTATTGTCTATCTCCACGAATTATGGTGAAGGTGAAGGGGTCATTCTCTGTCCAAATTCATTTTTTAGAATCTTCCTATCATATTTCCTATGTCTTCAAGAAATTGTGATGCTAGAAAGGAAGTGGGAGGCTTGGATTCTTACCCAAACTTACATGGTAGTGACCACCATATTTGTAGCATCAAAACTAAGGAAACATGGAATGATAGATAAACCAATTCTACCTCAAAACCATGGTCATTTATTTTGAAAACAATCTAAATCCTTTTGAGCTTCAAATTGGACTGTGAAGAATCCTTTAGAACATAGAAATATGTATCAATTTGCTATCAAAGAGGTGAACACTGAGTGAGATAAAGAATTAGGTTTAGGCCACTAGCCATTGAATTTACAAATAATGGCATTAGACTGAAGTCCAAAAAAGGGAAGATAATTTTGATTTATTGATCTCCGGAGATGGAACTTGGCCCATTTTATCCACTATGTAGGGTCCTGGAATAATTTGGCTCAAATATGCAGGGGTAGTAGCCTTCCCTTGTACTGCATCCTTAAAGAATGCTAGAGTTTCATTTGGTGTCCTAGCACTATGAACACCCCCATTTGAGCTCAAAATTATAGTTGAGTTTTTTGTGAGATTGTAGTATTTTATCTATATAGAATGTTATTGGACCTTCCCACCAAATTGCAGACATTAAATCAATAACGGTATTCCTCATTTTAGTTCAACAGTCTACAATAGAGAGGAGACTAAATCTTTATTTCTAATGAAAAATGTGCTTTAATAAAAATATGGAAAGTTTCATACTCTATACACACCATCTGAAGAAAAGGGGATACACCACAGGAGGGTGGGTCGTAGAGTAAAACTTGTCGCATCTTTAGTAATGGTCCCAATAACATAGGTGTGGAGTACTAAAGAAGGTATGTTTTTGTTGATTATTTTGGTATCTTTTCATTAAAACTAACAGCCCCTTTGCATCATGAACTAGGTAGATAATAAGAAATCATGACAAAATCTGTAGCACTTATATGCAACACGGAAACACTGATAATTGCCATTTCTTATGTAGGAAGAAGGAAAAATGAAAGATCGTCGTTCCAAATAAAAAGACAAGGCCAAGTTAGCTGCTGTCCCTTTGGCGGGGAACCACATGCAAACAGGGCTATCCAAATTAAAGCATATCAGCCAAGGAAAGGAAAAGGAGATATCGGCTCGGTGCAAGAGAACAAACGGATAACTGGGAAATAATAGTTTGGCGAATCCCTCAGGATCCTTTGATCTTGAGGGATTGCTGCTTTAATTAATTTTGCATCTTTGATATCTCCACTTTAGATGTTATAAAAAGGGGTAGCACTACTAGCCCAGGGAGAGGATTTGCTGTCATTTTTCTATGTAACTTTTCTTTGAATTTGAGACTTTGATCATCGACTCTCGTTGAGAAGTGATCCACTGTAATTTTGCTTAATGCTTTAATATAAATCTGGTTGCGGTCTCATCTTTGATCCTAGAATAACCTCAAGTGGTGTGTCCCTGGAGGTTAAGGGCCCGGCCTTGGTGGAACACTTGCTCCTGTACTATTACCTTTTGTCTGTGTGTGGTTTTCATTATCAGTTTTGTCTGATAATCTGATATGTTTTGTCATTTTACATCACGACTCTGTTATATTTGATTTATGTTCGACTAAACAATCTCGTTCTTTGTGAGAGGAATGTTGTATTGTTCACTCTAACTCTATAACACATTATTGTTCCTTTCATCATTAATATAACATTGTTGGTCTTTATGGAATGTTATTGCTGTTCAATTTCAAAGTAATCATGCTATAACATTCGTAAATTGGTATTGTTGTATTCATCTATGGTTTATATTTAATTGCGATTGTTGTTCAACTGACATTGTTGTTCCATTATGAATTACAATCACTAGTCTTTATAACTAAGATTGATATTTGTGGTATAGAAATCAGATTACTGCTTTCCTCAATATTAAGGTGTGTCGTGTGTGCCATTTATCTTGGTTTATTGTGCACTTACATTTGACTCTGAGTACTGTTCTATATTTCATTGCTAATCAGTTGCCGTTCTATTTCCATGTGTTGTCCGATTTATTCTTAGAGTAAATATTGCTACCTGATTTTTGTAGGATATGATTGTTGCATTTATCTCTGAAGATTGAGGTGTTATTAGAATTAGTTGTTGTTCCATTTCCTAGTTGTTGTCCCATTTCTTAGTTGTTGTCCCATTTCTTGATTATTTGCGTTATCATTGCTTTGGTCTGTAGAGCAATCTGAAACTGTAGTGGGTGTTGACATTTGTTATCTAGTCCCCAGATTGATGATCTGTTCCTTGATTATCTTCAGTTACATCAGTTTACAGAGGGATGAGTTATTGTTACTGGACCCTTGACTGATAAATTGCTTAGTTTCCCGAATGCATGACTTCAGCCTTAGAGTGCTTTACTATAAGTAGATCTTGTTTTAAGCATCCGTTTACTCTTGTATTTTGAGCACTATACTACTAGCATTACTCTAGCAAATGACAGCCTCAAACCGAGACACTCTTTGAAATAACAAAATGTTCCTGGATTGACAAATTAACGTGAGGTAATTAGAGGTGAAAAAGACCCTATTTACGATTCGACATTTTGGCACTGTTGCCGGGGAAGGAGTGTAGCCATTTGTCTCTTTTCAGAGTAGTGTAAGAGCTTGCTAGGAAAGAATTGGGTTTTAAAAACGAAAGGTAAGAACCTGCGTATGGAGTATGTAATAGCCCTGCTCCCCTACCCGCTTTCCTGCAGATTTGTTGCTGTTTTGTTTGGGTAGAACTCAAGAGTTGATTTGTGTGCATGACTAAGTAGAAAAAGCTAGAAAAGAATCCTAAATCTCTAGCCAAGCCCGAAAAAGCTAAGCGGCCGATGATCCTTGGCCGATCGACCTTTATAGACGAAATCCTTAAGAAAGTAGAGTCTCAGCCTTCTGTAGGACCTAGAAAAGTTGCTTCTAGATAGCCTACTAGTTCCCTTCAGGTCACAGGATCACCATCTGTAGCCTTTGCTGAGGTACATAGTCAAATCGAAGAGCAAGATTTTCAAGAAGTTGAAAATTCTAGCCCAAAACCATTGCAAGAAGGGAATCTTAGCAACCTTTGTGAAGGAAGAGGAGTTACAGGAGAAACTGAAGAACCAAGATCTCCTCTTAGGGTAATTCAGCCATTCAGCAGTCTAGATAAGGGAAGTGCTGCAAAAATCATTTATAGCGAAGCTGAAGAACCTGAATCCCCTCAGACATTAGGTACTCTCATTATCCCAGATCAAGGAAGTGTTGTCAAGGCCATTCCTGTTAAAGCCATGTCCCCTCGACAACATAGGGATACCCTCCTAGATATCCCAGAAGGTTATTGGCATATATTTGACCAAATGGCCCAAAACCAGCCAAACACCCAAACCTCTACACTGCAATACCCCATTGTGGATACTGAAGCTAATGCACCTATGAAAGCAATTCCTCTTTAGCATATCCCTACATTCCACGGTCTTACATCAGAGGATCCGGATGCATTCCTATTTGAATTGGACGTGCTTTGTAGAGGATATGGCTATACCACCGATCCCCAGAAACTGAAATTATTTCCCTCTACATTAAAAGGAGCTTCTTTAAGATGGTTTATGGGATTAGGTGGTGGTGTTATAAATAACTAGGATCAAATGAAAGAATCTTTTTTAAAAAAATATCAAGATTATTGTAGGTATAGAGAGTTAAAAGATGAAATATTTCAGATGGTAGCTAGACCAAATGAGATATTAGAGGAGTATGTTGAACGTTTCCAGTATAATCTTCAAAGATCCCCTTATGCATAATTACCCTTACCTGATAATGTATTAAAAACAACATTAATTAGGGGAATGAAGGAACAATGGATTGAAACATATATTATGGGGAAAGGAGATATTTATCAGGAAAATTTCGCTGACATTATTAATCTATGTATCAGGAGTTCAAGAGGCAGCACAAGACTAAAACCAACAGAACATGATCAGTTTGCAAGAGATAATAGAATTTCGGCAGAAGGAGTAACTCGTGCAGAAATTGGAAATTTATTAGAAAATTTTAAAACTGATATATTAGGGACATTGACAACACAACTTGATATTATGCAGGCCAAACAAAAGCAAGTAGAGGCAGAACAGAATTTGGCAATCTTCTATCTCCGATGCAAGAAAAAACACAGCCATAAGGAGTGTCTATTAGATGTAGTCCAAGTCTGCGCCATTTGTACGAAAGTTCATTCTACGGAAAGTTGTCCCTCATTTCCCGGATTGAAAGCAATATATAGGGAAGTGGAAGAAGAGCCAAAATCGGTGTATCTACTCAATCAGCACCGTCAATGGCAGCCACGACAATCAGGTATGTTTTCATATCCAGCTTCTTCTTTCCAGCCTCCACAATATCATGCTCAACAATATAATGCAATGTGGTAGAATCAACCTCCCTTCCCAAACTAGTCACAGTAGTCATTCCCTTCATCATCTCCATGGCCGAATCAACCAAGCCAACACAATTGGCTAAATTTTCCCTATACCCCACCATATTGGCAAAATAATGTATATCCAGCACAATGGACCCCTCCTACTTCATAGAGTCAAGCCTGGCAGGCAAACTAGCAAAGACCGATGAATCAGCTAGTAGGAACCATCCCACTCCCTCAACCTACACTGCGAGCCTTACAACAAAACCCCCAGCCTAACTTAAGACTGCAACTCCCAGTCCAACCCAACCCTAATCCGAATAATAGACTGGTTCAATCTATTCAAATAATTGAAACACCAGAAATAGGAACCGATCTAAGGGACTGTAATGACCTTCAATTAAGATCTGGATGTATCATTGAAACAGAGGGAGATAAAATAGCTCAAAGTTAAAATCAGTTACCTATAGACCAACCGCTAGAAGAAGAGGATGTGACCAGACAACAAATCCATAATCAAGCAACCACATCCTCTCCCCCATTCCCGGAATGATTAATTATACCTCGACCTATACAATATCCTGATTTTGACATTCTGGGAGAAATAAAAAACCTATACATAAAAATTCCATTCCTCCAAGCCATTCAAGACATCCCGATATATGCAAAGACTATCAAAGAATTATGTATAAAGAAACCAAGGAGGAATATAACAAACAATCCAAGAGTCCAAGTAGTTGACACTCTATCTGACTTATTATCAGGAAAAGAAACACCCGTTAAATACGAAGACCCAGGAAATCCAATAGTAACCGTACAAATCTAAGGTCAAACCTTCCCAAATGCCTTAGATGATCTAGGAGCTGCAATCAATATCTTAACAATTACCACTTGCCAAAAACTGGGCATTACATCAGTAGAACCGACCTCTACTTTGTTAGAATTCGCTGACCGATCCGTGGTTAGGCCAAAGGGCACACTACATGATGTCGTGGTATCTGTTGATTCCTGGGAGTATCCAACCGACTTTCTGATAATAAACCCCAAAAACTGACTTGATGGACATCCATTGATTTTAGGCAGACCTTGGCTTGCAACTGCCGATGCTTATATTGGCTGCCGACAAGGCAATATGACCATAACTAGAGGGACAAATATTAATAACCTAGATTTATACCCTCCAGCGTAGCCAAGTGTCACAATAATAAAAACTAACAAGCATCATACCTCACCGAAAATATTAGATCTCCATTAACTATAAAAGAGGCACTTGATTTCAAAGACCAAACAAAAGATGATTCCATTAACAATTTTATTAGCCAAGCTAAATCCACATCCCACATACAATGTCACATGATAAAAGCAGCATTTGATAATGAATTAGAAGAATATCGTCTTAAAGATGCACACGAGCAAACAATACCCACTACATCTGTTTCAAATAGAAAAATGGTAGAAATTGAGTTAGGAAAGACTTTAAACATTAATGCCAACCTGACTTCCGAACAAGAAGAAAAGCTCATCCAACTATTGAGGAAATATAAAGAAGCATTTGCATGGGACTACCCTGATATGAAAGGAATCGATCCTCAGTTATGTACGCACCACATTTACATAGAAAAGGATGTGAGACCTGTTCGCCAATCGCAAAGGAGACTCAATCCTCATCTAAAAGACGTTGTAAAAGCTGAACTTCAAAAACTTTTAGATGTTAACTTTATCTACCCTATCTCCGATAGTAAATGGGTCTCTCCACTTGTTGTGGTACCAAAGAAGAATGGAAAGTGGAGGATTTGTGTAGATTATAGAGAGCTAAATAAAGCAACACAAAAAGACCACTTTCCCCTTCCATTCATTGACCAAGTATTAGACACTTTGGCAGGAAATAAATTATTTTCTTTCTTAGATGGCTTCAGTGGATACAATCAGATTCAGATTGCCCCTAAAGACCAAGAGAAACCCACTTTTACTAGTCCTTGGGGAACATTTGCCTACAGAGTTCTACCTTTTGGCTTATGCAACACTCCTACCACATTCCAAAGGGCTATCCTCAGCATCTTTTCAGACTTAATAAATGAAGGGCTCGAAGTATACATGGATGACTTTACACCATACGGAGACGATTTTGACCTAGCATTAGACACACTGGAAAAAGTCCTGCAGCGCTGCATTGCCACCAGGCTTTGTTTGAGCCATGAAAAATGTTATATGATGATGACTGAAGGACTTATCCTAAGCCATTATATCTCAGCAGCTAGCATACAGGTAGACCCAGCTAAAATTCAAATAATTTTGCTAATTCCTACTCCTACCACTCAAACAGAGGTACGTAGTTTTCTTGGATTTTCTGGTTATTATAGAAGGTTTATAGAACATTTTTCGCATATTGTTGCTCCTCTATATGCACTGACAGGAAATGTTGATTTTCTTTGGACAAAAAAATGTGACCGTGCTTTTCAGGATCTGAAGCAGCTTGTGTCCACAGCCCCAGTCTTTCAAGGACCAAATTGGGACCTGCCATTTCAAATTTCATCAGATGCCTCAAACACAGCTATTGGAGCAGTCCTTGGGCAGGAAGACGAAAAACCATATGCAATTTATTATATTAGCAAGAATTTATCTCCTGTTGAATTAAATTATATTGTTACTGAAAAAGAATTTCTAGCTGTAATACATGCTGTCAATAAGTTCAGGCATTACATTACTAGATATCTTGTTATCTTGTATACAGACCACTCTGCCATAAAATATTTAGCAAATAAACCAATCACAAATGGCAGAATAACTAGATGGTTGATTTTATTGCAGGAATTTGATATTACAATCAAGGATAGGCCTGGAAAAGAAAATCTTGTAGCTAACTTTCTCTCGCGAATGCCAAAGCCAGTGGACACAACAGCAATTGAAGATCAATTTCCAGATGAGCATTTGTTTGCTGTCACTGTTAAAACACCTTGGTATGCTGATGTTGCAAACTACTTAGCAGTAGGTAAATTACCGAAACATCTAACCCCCAATGAATGAAAATAGATTGTCCAGCGAAGTGCTCGATTTTCTTGGATTGGAGGTTACCTGTTCCATACAGGGGCAGATATGCACATCAGGAGATGCATCCGCGAGGATGAAATTTTTGATATTTTAAAATCCTGTCATGACGGGCCATGTGGCAGACATTTCGCCGATCACAGAACTGGGCATAAGGTCCTGCAAACATGATATTATTGGCCCACAATCTTCAAGGATGCAAATAAGTTCGTTCAAGCCTGTGACAGTTGCCAAAGAGCAGGACGCCCTGGTCAATCCGATGAAATGCCCCTGAATCCACAGCTAGTTATTGAACCATTCGAGCGATGGGCCCTTGATTTTGTTGGACCAATTAACCCATCCTCGAACCAAAAAACGTATATTTTGGTAGCAACAGAATATGTCACCAAAAGGGTTGAAGCAGAGGCATTGCCGAGAGCTACAGAGGATTCTGTCATACAGTTCTTGTTCCATATATTTGTGCACTATGGGCTTCCAAGAGATATAATTACAGATGGTGGACCATAGTTTGCTGGTAACAAGATTGCTGCAACACTCAAAAATTATCATATCCAGCACAAAATTACTTCTCCATACCAGCCATAGGTCAATGGTCAAATAGAAAGCAGCAATAAAATAATAGAAGCAATTTTAACAAAAACCATTGCATCACATAGACGTGATTGGGCTGCAAGACTACCAGAAGCCTTGTGGGCTTACAGAATAACATGGAGAAGCACTACCAGCTATTCACCATACCGGTTGGTGTTTGGAAAGGAACCCATTTTTCCCATAGAACTTGAAATCCAAACACTACGAATAGCACAAGAAGTCGGCTTAGATCTAAACGAGGCACAGATTAATAGATTACAGTAGATCAATGAGCTAGATGAAATCAGGCTCTTTGCCGTCGAAAACACTGCATTAATCCAACAACAACGAGCTAAATGGCATGATGCTCTCATTAAAAATAAAGTCTTCGGCGAAGGAGACTGGGCACTTTTATATGATTCCAGGTTTCAAGATTTTCCCGGGAAACTTTAGACTCATTGGCTAGGGCCATATAAAATCTAGAAGGTACATGATAATGGCACCCTTACTCTAACCACCATTGATGGATCTGGATATACCTTCAGGGAAAACGACCACCGAGTTCGACTATATCGTAAACCACTTACTCAGGAGTCCTTCTATCAGCGACTACGCAAAGACTCCGACATGCAAATTTTGGAGGAGGAAGAGAAATCTTCCTCACCTGTGATTCGTTAAGTGATTCACCTGTTTTTACACTTTGTACATAATTTCTTTGTTTTGTTAAATCATTTTCTGTACATATTTGTGTATTAGCACTTTGTTGTTCCTTTTCGAAGTAACGACAATTCTATCGTCTTTGTTGTTCCTTTTTTTTTAGAAGAATAACACTTGCATTTTTTTCTGTTGTTCCTTTTTCAAGTGGAACGACACTGTCGTTTTACTGTCCCTTTTTGGAACAGACATCATTCGTATGCACTTTGGTTGTTTCTGCTATTCCTTTTTCAAAGGGATAGCATTTTCATTCTGTCGTTCCTTTTCTAAAGGAACAACACCTTTTGGGTCAGTCGTTCCTTTTCTAAAGGAACAACACCTTTTGGGTCAGCCGTTCATTTTGCTGTTCCTTTTTCATTTTCATTCTGCTGTTCCTTTTCCAAAGGAACAACACTTTTGATTTTTGTTGTTCCTTTTTCAAAGGAACGACATTTGTGTTTTCTGCTATTCCTTTTCCAAAGGAACAACACTTTTGATTTTTGTTGTTCCTTTTCCAAAGGAACAACATTTGCGTTTTTTGTTGTTCATTTTCCAAAGGAACAACACTTTTGATTTTTGTTGTTCCTTTTCCAAAGGAATGACATTTGCATTTTCTGCTATTCCTTTTCCAAAGAAACAACACTTTTGATTTTTGTTGTTCCTTTTCCAAAGGAACGACATTTGTGTTTTCTGTTGTTCCTTTTCCAAAGGAACAACACTTGATTTTTGTTGTTCCTTTTCCAAAGGAAAGACATTTGTGTTTTCTATTGTTCCTTTTCCAAAGGAACAACACTTTTGATTTTTGCTGTTCCTTTTCCAAAGGAACGACATTTGCGTTTTCTACTGTTCCTTTTCCAAAGGAAAAACACTTTTGATTTTTGTCGTTCCTTTTCCAAAGCAACAACACTTTCGCTTGTTGCTGCTCCTTTTCCAAAGGAATGACACTTGTATTTTCTTTTGTTCCTTTTTCAAAGGAACATCACTTGTATTCTTTTGCTCTTCCTTTTTGAAATAACAACATTCTTGTATTCCTTTTACTTATGTTTGTTCTCTTTGCTATTCCAATTTAAAGATGCCTGTTGTTCCTGCTGTTTCAAGTCTTGTGGAACACAACTATAAACTTATGCAATGGATACAAAATGACAGCATACTGAAATCAGTAAATTATATAAAATCGCTATTTTTTATAAGAAATTGCTCTGAATTGGTAAGAGGAAAGAGGGAATGACACAATTATCCATTATTTTTGTTGTCATTATTTTACTAATAATGATATGATTGGTTATCTTTATCATGTTGGTTCCTTTTAAATTCTCATAATCTTCTTTGATTATTATTAAGGAATAAGAACAAATGGTCTATACTTTTCTATTGAGATGTTAAGACTTCTTCCACCATTCCTACTCTTAAGGAGTGCTGAACCACCCTTTGTGTATAAATACGAAAGTACTTTATGAAATAAAAAGGAAAAAAAGAAAAATGATGATTATATGACTTGTTTATATGAGTTGTCAAATGAAACATAGGGGGTCTCATCAAGAGCCAGCCTACCATGATCATAAGGAAGAAAGTGAAGTGGCATTCCCACTATGGCCACCACACTAGGGATATGGTCTAAGAGGCACACCACAAAAAAATATAAGAGTCCTTGGAACATGAGGTCTCATCATGAGCCGGCCTGCCCACCTTTCACTCCTTTCTAGTGAATGGCATTATGGCTAACTGGTCACCAAGCTAGCATAATGGCCTACTTTTTGACACCGCACAAAACTTCCTAAGCATACACAAAGGATCATGGTTCCATGGGTGAAACAAACAACTCTGTCAAGGTTATGGACACCTGTCGGCAGTAGAGCTCTGTTAATGGTATTGAAGTCACATTCCTTATACACCAATAGTAATCTTCAACACCCTTCTCTCTCTTATACCTTTGTAATATGTCACATAATATTATGCATATCATTTCCCCGAACCGTTAAACACATGAAAATCTATTATAACCAATCATGAAAGAAAATTTGATAATGACCGCATTAGACTCTATGTGCACGTCAGTTGTCCTATCCTCCCAGCCTTGCATCATATCACAACAACTCTTATTTGTTAAACGATCCAACTATACACCTCGATTTTGGTAACCTTCTCCTTTTGTAAACATGGCATGTTGGCATGCGTTGTTCCTTTATGACTCTATCACAAGGTAGATCGGCACGCCGCTCCCTCATTTGACGGCTGAGGACGGCCTATCACATTACGGGGGGGAGGTTAACCTCATCATTCGCGGGTATACGTGTCAGACTACTATTTGGGAAATTGTTTACTTGGGAATAACAAGGCTCAATGGTATATTGTTTTTTTCCATTTGCATGGCTTGCTATTCCTAAGCGATTTCTGTAGTATGCTCTACGGAAATTAGTAAGTGATTCAGGATTTGAGCGAGTCCTGCTGTTTCGTTAGTTTCTCTATGTTCTAACAGTTTGAACAACTTGGTGTTCCATTGCCATCTCTGAGATTTTACAGAAACCAACAGCATGGGAGGAAGATCAATTCGGAGAGAACCTCAGGTATTGACAGTCTCTGATGCTACATGGGAAATCTTGGCAAGAGCAGGTTGGTTAATTTATCTCAATCATTTACAGGAATCCAGTGAGACCATAGTAATAGAATTCTTGCAGAACTTGCAAGAATATCACTCCACAGTAAGGGGGAGACACATAGCAGTCACCGATGACATAATTGTAGAGGTCTCGGGACTGCCAGCCACTGGACCTGTGTGGACATTAAAGAAGGAAAGACTGCAAAAGATCATAAAAATCTTCTAGGATGAAGGCCAAAACCTGACAGTCAGAGGAAAGGGAGTTCTACCAGCAGCATTAGGAGAGTCTTGGGTAGAATTGGCGAAGATCATCTAGAGCTATATCACCTGTGAAGGCTAGAAAGACGTGGTGAGACCACAACACCTTAAACTTTTAGCCATATTAAAACAGAAATGCTCTGTAAACTTACTTGCATTTTTAAATTCATTACTTCATGATGTTGCCTGAAGCATGAAAAAGGCACAGCACATAGAATCAGTAGTAAGTCACCATGGGCTGATACAGTTGATAGTTAGCCATAGCCTCGCTCAGCAACACAGCAGCTGGGAAGAGCTAATTGCTATGATAGACGGGGGATTGACTATGCCACGCCCAAAACATAAGCATGCTACCAGTATACCGGATAGACCACTGAAACGAAGGAAATCAGTCAAATTGGCACGGATTAGAGGGAGGCTGGAAAATTCCCAAGGGGATACTGACCAACCAGTAGAGATAGATGATTCAGGGGATGAGCAACCCCCACAATTGGAAGGAGAAGAGAATGAGAAAGGATTGGAAGGAAATGAGGAAGGAGAAATGGAGGAAGAGACCAAGCAACCTGGGCAGGAGGAGGAAGAAATAGAGCAGCGCGAAGGCAGCCCCTTGCAAAATCCATTGCAGGAAGATGAATTGGCCAAAATTCTGGCCAATATGGGTGAATATGCCCAACCTCTCAACTCGCCAGGCCTCCATGTTGAAGAAGAACCGAAAGAGCATTTTGCTAAGGACAAAAATGCACCTGAAGAATTACATGATGAGGAAGTAGAAAAAGAGAAACATCCTGTTCATGATAAACATATGACAGGAGAGGAAAGAGGTAAGAGGAGGAACAATCGGTTCCTAGCCAGACTACACTGGAAGAATTTCAGGAATAAGAAGGGGTGGAAAAAGAAGTCACCCAGGAAATAACAGAACCGGCTAGGGCTTTTACTCTTGAGAAACTCGAACAGAGTAACTAAGAAGCACCCCAAGAAGAAAACCAGGGAATTGACCGAGATAATAGTCCAGGCCCGAGTAAACAGATAGTTGTTCCTTCTGAGGAAATAGAAGAAATTAAAAGATTACGGAAAGAACAACAAAGTTTACTGAATGTGATAGCTCAACTTCGACAACAAATCGGGGTTTTGAAAATGAGGAAGAGGGTAAAAAGGACTTCGGGGGTGAAACATGTAACCACTCCGGCAAGACCCCTCAAGAAGAAGGCTTGGAGGACTCAAGTCCACCCTGCTGTTCAAAACCCTGTTGAGGAGCAATTTGCTGTTAAACCTTGTTGAGGAGTAGTTTGTTGTTCAAAACCAAATGGAACAACATTCAATTGTTACCCATGTCAAAGTACAAACAAATGATATATCGGCCTGTGACAAAGAAGTGCAGACAGAGGCACAACCCTCTAAAGAAATGCGAACCATAAACACGAGACGATGCCATAAGAAGATTCAAATGAACCTTCCGCTCACCACTACCATGTGGGACAGTGATCCAAAGATGGTAACCCTACGAGAGGGTTTGATGCAGGATCAGCAAGCAGCAAAAAAACTCATAGAACAAATGGTTCCTCGAGAAAGGTATGAAGAATTACAACAACAATTAAGGAATGTCAATCTATCCGAAAGCCAGGCCTTTGAAGGATGGCGAAAGGAAGAAGAAAAAGTTGCAAAGGTAACTCATAGGTTAGATATAGTTATCAAGTAGATGGATACCTTATGCTCTTTGTACACTGACGTCCTAGCATGTAGAGCCCCTGCTAAGAATTATGCCTTGTTTTTAATGGAACGATATTTGCAATTGAAAATAAAGGCTGTCAAAGCAGGAGCCCCTATACAAATTAATACTATTGATGATTTTATAAATTGTTGTAAGCAATATGGGGTAAAGGTTCAAAGATTATTGTATGAATTCTATCTACATAACCTTGTGTTAGACCAAGAGATAGAGCAGAACCTGGGCCCTTTTGTTGTGGATATCCAACTACAAGCATTTATTTCGTTTGGAGTTAATCAATTCAAATGGATTAAAGCCTATCATGCCTTCCAAAGACAAGAAAACAGATTAGACTTATGGGTAAGAGCTGAGCCTAGAAACCAAGTGCAATTGTGGAGGAAACATAGGAACCTCATGGGGGCTCCAGGCATGATTGAAGCATTAGGACCCATTCATACAGTAATCAATCAGCAGGGAATAGAATAATTTTTCACTATAAAAGACCTTGCCATTGATGCGGCTAAATTTTGATATCATATCTCTAATCCGAATATCCAACTTAGGGAACCATTTAATTATGAGAATTTTAAGTTAGTCGTCGATCGCTTGAACCTCTATGGTGAATTTATCTTGAGAGCAGGGCCATCTTGGTTAGGATATAGGTTCCGGAGTCCGATTATTTGGCACCCTGCACCTGGATACCATGCCCTGTATGAGATGCCTAAGGGTTAGATAGGCCATCTTTTTGAGCATCTAGTTAGGCATCATGGTTGTAGACCACTACATGAGATCCCATCTCCAGCCTACTTTCTCACTACCTTACATGTCAACTACAATGTTTTCATGAGGGCATGAAAAAGGGTAAGCAGGGGGGTGTGTGGAGTACTAAAGAAGGTATGTTTTTGTTGATTATTTTGGTATCTTTTCATTAAAACTCACAGCCCCTTTGCATCATGAACTAGGTAGATAATAAGAAATCATGACAAAATCTGTAGGATTTATATGCAACACGAAAACACTGATAATTGCCATTTCTTATGCAGTAAAAAGGAAAAATGAAAGATCGTCGTTCCAAAGAAAAAGATAAGGTCGAGTTAACTGTTGTCCCTTTGGCGGGGAACCACATGCAAACAAGGCTATCCAAATCAAAGCATATCAACCAGGGAAAGGAAAAGGAGATATTGGCTCGGCGCAAGAGAACAAACGGATAACTAGGAATTAATAGTTTTGCGAATCCCTTAGGATCCTTTGATCCTGAGGGATCGTTGCTTTAATTAATTTTGCATCCTTGATATCTACGCTTTAGCTGTTATAAAAAGGGGCAGCACTGCTAGCCCAGGAGATGATCTGCTGTCATTTTTCTATGTAACTTTTCTTTGAATTTGATACTTTGATCATCGACTCTCGTTGAGAATTGATCCGCTGTAATTCTGTTTAATGCTTTAATATAAATCTGGTTGTTGTTTCATCTTTGATCCTGGAATAACCTTAAGCGGTGTGTCCCTGGAGGCTAAGGGCTTAGCCCTGGTGGAACACTTGCTCCTGTACTATTACCTTTTGTCTGTGCGTGGTTTTCATTATCAGTTTTGTCCAGTAATCTGATGTGTTTTGTCATTTTACATCACGACTCTATTATATTTGATTTATGTTCGACTAAGCAATCTCATTCTTTGTGTCAGGAATGTTGTATTGTTCACTCTAACTCTGTAATGCATTGTTGTTCCTTTAATCATTAATATAACATTGTTGGTCTTTATGGAATGTTATCGTTGTTAAATTACAAAGTAATCATGCTGTAACATTCGTAAGTTGGTATCGCTGTATTCATCTATGGTTTATATTTAATTGCAATTGTTGTTCAACTGACATTGTTGTTCCATTATGAATTACAATCGCTAGTCTTTATAACTAATATTGATATTTGTGGTATCGAAATCAGATTACTACTTTCCTCAATATTAAGGTGTGCCGTGTGTGCCATTTATCTTGGTTTATTGTGCACTTACATTTGAGTCTGAGTACTGTTCTATATTTCATTGCTAATCAATTGTCGTTCTATTTCCGTGTGTTGTCCAATTTATTCTTAGAGTAAAGATTGCTACCTGATTTTTGTAGGATACGATTGCTGCACTTATCTCTAAAGATTGAGTTTTTATTAGAATTAGTTTTTGTTCCATTTCTTAGTTACTGTCCCATTTCTTGATTATTTGTGTTATCATTGCTTTGGTGTGTAGAATGATCTGAAACTGTAGTGGGCGTTGACATTTGTTCTCTAGTCCCCAGATTGATGATATGTTCCTTGATTATCTTTAGTTACAACAGTTTACAGTGGGATGAGTTACTGTTACTGGACCCTTGACTGATAAATTGCTTAGTTTCCCGAATGCATGACTTCAGCCTTAGAGTGCTTTATTGTAAGTAGATCTTGTTTTAAGCATTCGTTTACTCTTGTATTTTGAGCACTATACTACTAGCATTACTCTGGCAAATGACAGCCTCAAACCAAGACACTCTTTGAAATAACAAAACGTTCCTGGATTGACAAATTAATGTGAGGTAATTAGAGGTGAAAAAGACCCTTTTTACGACTCGACAATAGGGTTCAAAAGAATAGGGTATATCAAAGAAGTATAACAATGTAGAGGAAAATATCTAGCAATGGAGTAATAGGATGGCTATTTACTTGTAAGATATATTTTATTTATCCACTCTAAGAAATAATGTCCTCCATTAATGACATCAGTGCTTCTCCTTAGGTCAATTTTGAGTCTAGGTCCAAACATTATGTGAGCTAGTTAAGAGAATACTTGCAAAGCTCTCAGTCACCAATATGAATTTTTTTTATTTGGCCGTCTTCATTGAGACAAAGAAATCATATTGATATGGACAAACTGAAAACCACCATATTTGTCGTTGTATGCTTCAAGAGACTCACGCTTCCCATGCTTGGAGACTTCAAGGGAACCAGGGGTAAAACCATACAAAGCGATAACATATTGTTAGTTGTTGCTTCCCAATAGAAAATTTTGTGAGAACACTGATTGCATTGATCTCAAGACTAACAACTCCCCGACCAGATATGTTGCATCTGCATTCTTGGAAAAAATTATGTCCATGTCAAAACAACAACTAGGGCACACCTCCTTAATATCATCTCCAAGCCTGCCCTTGATGACTCCATCATAATAGCATGTTTTTTATTCTCCATTCTGTGACATTTCTACAGAAGAAATTGCCAGCCCCAGCTGAGCGATGGTGACCGAGAAGCATGTCCAAAATGAAGAAACATAGAAGCATTTGAGCAATCATAATTTTTCCAAATTTTTTCACCTTCCAAACAAAATCCTAATTTCAATACTATATGTTTTTACAATGTTGTCTAACTATTATACATTTTGGAGCGTTTAGTAATTTTTAGTTAAATTGTGACCTTTTGTTGTTTAAATTTTTTTTTTTTTTGTATATATGGATTTAGCACTTGAAAACCCCTTCAGACACTCGAATTATAAATTTCACAACTGAAACTTATGATTCCAACAAATCCTTGCCAAATTCTATGAAAATTCAACCAAAAAATATGTTTGGAAAGAATCCAAAGTATATAAGAAGTGGACTATGGTTTTTTATACAACTTAAACACATTTCTTTCAACAATTGGACAATGCATTTAAGCATGAGTATGGTGCACTTGAGTTTGTACAACATGTTTTTTAACATTGATTTGGGCTTGGGACTCACTTTAAATTATTTTTATTAATTAAAAAATATTTTCCTCCTTTTCCAATGTCTTTTATGTTTCTCATTCATCTTAGAAAAGACAATGAGCAAAATTCATTAAAAAACATAAACTAACAACACATATAAATCACACATAGGATTTATTTTTAAAAACCCCAACAGGGGAAACATTAACCATGAAGTTTTCATTACCCTTTGGGAAAATCTAACCAACTTATCAACCAAGTGAGCCTTATCTCGATTACTTTTTGAATCTTTCAAAAATAATTCCAAGAAGGTTATACGATTCATTAAATGTGATATGATGGGTTGCCAATACCACATGCCTAAAAACCATGATTTTAGAATAGACTCTTTTGACTCATTCTCGAGTCATGTTTAATCTAACATTCCACCATTTAAACTTTGGCTTGAGGAAATTATTTGGATCCAATCTATAAAATTTGCATGCACTCAACTATTATTTTACTCGGGGTATGCATGCCTCACTAGGTCTTATAGCCTTATACTCACTTACATGTAGTTAAAAAATTTCCATCTTCAAAGTTATTTTTTTATTGTCCCATTAATTATGTCGCAATCCTATTTCCTTTGACCTCACACTTGGTTCTGTCCTTCTGAAACCAAAATCCTTCTTGATAGGGAACTCTAGCTTGATTTAATCTTCAGCTCTGGTTCTTGTGGTTGCTCTCTGCATACTCTAAACCTCCTATGAGAGACTTGTTCTCTCATTTTCTCAAAACGACTTCTTCAACAACTGATTCAGAGTGGATCATTATATTTTTTTTTCATCCATCTCGATGCATTCGATGCATTCAGAGTGGAAAAAATGGAGGAATGAGCTCATGGGGTTGTTTTTACCAGCAGGACCTAGTTTGGAAAAACAAGGTCTGAAACCTTCAAGGAGCGTTTTGAGGCATAAGATGATGTTTTTTGGGGTAAAAAATTTCTTCTCTAATGCATCACTTTTTCATGATATTCTAGACACATATATATATATTTTCAATGATGCAAAAAGCATGTTAATTGGAGTCTATATGCAAACGTTATGCCACTCAAAAGTTGACCTTCTTGTTTTCACACCTATAGCTCAGGAGGATGTTGCGTCAGTCCACATTCTTCATGGATAAGGGGATAGCCACATGTTTATGATGTAAAATACTCTAGAAGAGTCTATATTGTATCTATAGTTAAGAATTGAGGTAGTGAAAATTAACCACTAGTAGGGTTTTGTTATAACTGGGACACTAGGAGGAAGAGACATTCCATTCTTTCGAGAGAATTTTATTACATAAATGAGTAAAGATATCCAAGAGAGATTGAAGGTAGAGCACACAAAGAGGATACGTGCACTATAGCAGCCCATGGGCCACATGAAATACTTCTTTGTACCTACAACCATATTTCTAGACAAAGAAAGAGAGTGGAACGGCCTCATGTTCCAGCTGGGTTTTCTCTAGAAAGGGTTTTCCATAGAGAATATCGTGTGTCCTATGTGTGTGTGTGAGCTTATTTTATCGTTATCTACTTTTTTGCATAATTTCCATTCACATGCATGCACTAATTACAGTTAAATCTATAGATCTAGAATTTTAATAAAATTGTAATAGTGTAAAATTCAATATTTTAATATGTTATTATCATATCTGTTGTGATGAACTATTTAGTGGAATATTCATGACAATTTTTGAATCAAAATCCATTTCACATCGAACTCCATCTTTCTTTAGCATTGACATTATACCATTCTCCTTAGAGAGTTTAGGTTAACCCTAACTTTGATACCAAAGTGAGAGATAAACATTATTAGAGAGAAATAATAAATTAGCACCACAAAAATAACACACTTGATTTATCTTGGAAGACCATGAATAGGGAAAAATAATTTTGTAATAAATCAATTATTCTTGGCCAAAATAAACCTAACAATAGGTTTAATAACATATTTATAAACTTAACTGCATAAAATACTATAGGAAACATAGCATGGATCACTAGACCCATGTCCCTAAAAACCATGAATGTAGACTAATCAACTTTGGCTGTATAAAGAAGTCAAACTTACCTAATAATCCTTCCCTTAAATTTCAATGGATTAAATTCTTTAGATCCAATCTAGAAAACCCACATGCCCTCCCTATCATTTTATAAATGGTGTGCATGCCTCACCAAATCTTATATTAGTATGTCCATTTGCATTTAATTAAAAAATTTCATCTCCAAAGTAAATTACTTCTCGCATTCTCAAGTTCGATGCTCTCATCATGCCACCAAAATCCTTGGCATAGACAACTCTAGCTTGACCTCAGTCTCTATTTCTAGTTGTTCTAACTACTCTTTGCATACTCAAAACATGTTTTGAAAGACTTGTTTTTTAACACTTTCAAAACTACTCCTTTTTGAAAAAAAATTTGTTGAAATGATAGCTTTGTAGTTTGACAATCATGTCATGTGGCACTCCATATTTCTTTAGCACAATTATTAGACCACTCTCCTCAGTGAGTCTAGATTAAACCTAAATTTGATACCATTTTTGGAAATAAACTACAAGAGATAAATAATTAATAAACATAGATTAGTAAGACAAGCATAAACCACACAGATAATTTATCTTGAAGAATCATAACTAGGAAAAAACTATCCATGAAGCTTCAATTACTATTTTGCTAAAGATGGTCAATATATCAACACCGTAAGCCTTAATTCACTCATTTCTTGCATCTTAAAATGGATGATTTCAGGTCTATTTATAGGCTTCATTTTATGCAATACCAGGTGCCTAAAAGCCATGACTATAAACTAAACTTATTTGAATCATTTTCAAATCAATGTTATCTTAACAATTTAAATATTATTGGGATTCATATATTTTTAAATCTATATTCTAAATCATAGTGTTGAAAGTTAAAAATTAAATAATTTGTTTCAAGGTTTTAATATGTGATACACCCTCCCACTGCCTTGGGTTATTCTCTGGGAGTGGAATGTGTCACATCAAAATTAACCCAATCTCCAAGGCATGTTATGAAGATGAGATTAGAAAAATTCTCTTTTTTTCAACTTTCTTCAAACTAAAAGAAAATTTCAATATCACATTTGAATTGTTAAGAGCTTTCTGGTGATATAATTTATATCTCAACTCGACTTGTGGATTGAAATTTTTTCCCATTTGAATATTTTCTCATTAATATTGCCACATCATCATGTACCACCACATGGTGCTTCAAAGTGGCATATGTGGCCCTACCATGTCCCTAATATACCAACGTGGCTCCTACCACACTACAATGCCCAACACCAAGGTGAGAAGTAATTCCCATTAAGAATGGGCATGTCAAGTCAATAAATTTTATGTTATTTTCCAAGTAGATTGTTGTATAGATCTATCTATCAACTATGCCTAGAACTGGCACACCATTGCATTAAGGAAAGAGGTGAACATGAGGAACTAGAAAAAAGGCACACCGGATGTCACTTAACAGGAATTTTCCCATCCCACAAAGTTGAATTGACATCACACCTTCTGTTACCTATGACATAGCATGACCCATGGTGGCATGTGGAGTATTGGACATCCAAAGTCACATCAGTTGTCTCCTTCACCTCTTGTTGACATCATGATAATGTCACCCTACCACATGACATCCTTCGATGGTGCCATATGTCATCCAAAAATTGACTCTTGGCCCTCCAAAAAGGATTATCTTTCTTTCGAGATAACACGCTGCATAGGTGCCACATCAGCACAAATCCACATCACCTTCCACTTGGAATCCACATAGCCTTACCTAGCCTACATGGAACCTTACACCTCAACTTCTTCCAAGGTCCCATAAGTCACAACCCCTTTCTATTTATCCATGATTTCATGGCATATCTAGCCTTAGATATATTTAGGTGTGCATGACTTTGTGCCTCGGGAAACCATCCAAACACCTAGAACCCAACACATATTTACCCTTTTAAATTAAATTAATATTGTCCCCACCATATGGGTACTTTAACATTTGACCTTGTACAAAATTTTACCCAATGATCCCCACCTTAGATATTTTCCATTCTTCGTAGAAATCTAGATCTGGGCAATTCTCAAAAGAAAAAAAGTGATAATTAACCAGATTTCTAGATATTTGGATGCATTTTCCACAAGAAGAGGGAAGCATGGTGTGACATGAATTTTCTCATTGGATGACAGGAATATCCTCATCCTACATCAATCGAAGTTGTCCCAAACCAAAGTTATTTTTGATAATTTAATTCAAAGGCTTATTTAGCTAAAATACAAGCCTATAGCTTCAATATATATAGATGGATATACTATAAGGACTCTCGACCATTTTTCACTAGAAACCTATAATATTGACTCTACAAAGCCAAGGATATAAATTATTTACATTACATTAATTGAATCTTAGAGATCCCTTGCTTGAGCAAGATCCTCACGCAACACATATAATATAAAATATCAAAATAAAATGAAATATTAAGTAAGAACATTGAAGCTTTCAAATTATAAGCATTCTAACCATCATAATAGTTATATCTACATGTCATCATGTAACTAGTCACAATTTCATATATATAATCAAGGGCAATCCTATCATCCACATAAAGCTAGTATTTCAACTTAGAAAAAAAAACATTCAAGGCATATTTCCCTTCAAAGACATGCAACAAATTTCAATGACCATTCAAGAGTTAACATAGAGCCATACTTTAACCAATAACAAAAAAATCATGTAATCATTCACATTCAAATAAACAATAGGCATAACACTTTTTTGAATGGATATAAATGGCTAGAAACAAAATGTGGGACTTTAACACTCCACCCAACCATAGGCCAATTGCACCACAGTATTTCTTGTAGCTATCCACCCCTCAACTAGATCGATGATCTAATGGATTGCTTCATATGAACTCTAATCAATTTCAATTGGGGTATTTCTTAGTTTTCTAGGAGTATGAGTTTTATTTATAAGTGGTTTATCAACTGTGGTTTCAAGGAAAGAACTGTAGGACTTGTAGCACTTTGTCTAGGTGGTTTATCACCTTGCTTTGCAAGCATTGAGTGGTTTATTATCCCTTTTCATCTACCACCCTAGTGGATTGCCACCCTACCTAGTTGTTTGATAGCCTTATAATAAGAACCTGAGTTTTTTATCAACTTAATTGGAAATAATTAAGTGATCTATTAGCTTCCACAACAAGCACTCAATGGTTTATAATTCCTTTTTAGCAAACACTCATCACCCAATTGCTCCTCTGAGTCTCCCATTGACCTTTCAATCTTGAACACCATTGTCCAACGATTTCCATGCATCAGTTCTGGGAATTACATGACATTAGTCTAAATAGACTTTCTCATATGTGTAGCCCTTACTCCTACATTTATCATTTTCTTTTCCCCAAAGAATTTGTTCACTCTCTTTATACTATGTTCTACTCTTCTCATCCTTGGCTTTTCTTTCCATTCTTTCTTTTCTTCCACGTTCTTTGTGATGCCCTCACATAGGACTACTTGTTTCACCTTCTCTTCATGTCATGGAAGTAGAGAACATGGGAATATCCTATGCCTTTTCATTTTTCCCAATTGTTTGGTGGTGGGCACTTAGTCACGCTTTCCCACACCACTATCATCCTTCCCTTAGATCATGGTTCAATATTTCTCATTCATCAGTTCTACAAAAATACTAAAAATTATTTACAACCATAGTCATAATTTATTACAAACCCCACCCCCTTAAAGGAATATTTTCCTTAATGTTTTTTGTAGCTAGAAAGAAAAGGAAAAAGAGTGATCTTTATATAACAACTCATACATCAAACAAAAATGGATACAACACCTTGATTTATTTTTCCATCTTTAAGGTGGCTTCATCAGGTCCAAAGTGCTTCCATTACACCATGAACTGGTCTATTACTTGATTCTGGAGCATGTTCTACCTCTAGCCACTACAACAAAATAGGCAATTTAAGTTAGATTTAGTGCTAGATTTTAGTGCATTTTTTTTTGCAATTGGGATGAGTAATTTAGTGCTAAATCTGGCTCTATTGTACATCTTTTAAAGTGTCCTTTTTCGTACTTGATTTTGCATCCCTTTTTTACACCATATTATGTATCATTTTTTTGTGTCAAATTTTGCACCAAGATTTGCATTTGGTTTTATGACAGATTTTGCTTCTAGTTTTGTGCCATTTTTTGCATCTATTTTTCATCATTTTTTTCTTCCTATTTTTTCCCATTCTTTTCTTCCATTTTTTAGCCATTGTTTTCATCATGATTACACCATCTTTTGCATCCAAATTAGCGCCTTTTCTTGCATCAATTTTTCGCTGATTTTTACATCTAGTCTTATACCAGGGTTTACATCTTGTCTTACACTAGTTTTTTCCTCTAATTTTGTAGTTATTTTTGTATCTAGTTTTGCACCTGCTTTGGTGCCTACCTTTGCGCCATATGTTGAATTTGATTTAACACCAAATTTTGCATCCATTTTGTGCCCATTTTTGGATCTTTTTTTTGGACCATTTTTTACGTTCATTTTGGCCATTTGATTTGCCTCCATTTAACATCCCATATTGTAACATATCTTACATCATTTGCCACATCCAATTTTGCATTGTTGTTAACAAAATTTTCTTGCATCTAATTTTACCCCCTTTTGAGCACACACACACACACACACATAATATTATATATATATATTATATATATATATATATATATATATATAATATTATATATATATATAAATATATATGTATTTGAATCCTATGTAAGTCATGTGTTATGTCCGCCTTTGCATCCCATTTTGTGTCTAATGCTACATTCAATTTTGAGTCATTTTTTACATCCACTTTTGCATTTGATTTTGCACCAAGTTTTGCATCACTTTGTGCATCCAACATTTCCTCTCAACTTGTATCCAATTTTGAGCTATTTTTATGTGCATTTTTTCACATCTTTTCCATGTCTACTTATGTGTCCAATATTGTAGCATTATTGACATCCACTTTTTCATCCAATTTTGGATAATTTTAGGTGTCTAATTTTAAATGATTTTCTCCATCCAATTTTGTATCATTTTTGGTGTCTAATTTTACATCATTTTCACCATCCAAATTTGCATCATTTTTCTGCCTCATTTTATGTCTAAGTTTGAGTCTGAATTTGCATATGATTATGCATCATTTTTGGCATGCAATATGGCATCCTTGGTTTCATTCTTTTTTTAGCCTCATTGTGCATCTTGTTTCATGTATGTTCTTACATCCTTTTTTTTTTCCTTTTTCGCACCGAAGTTTGCATCTCAAATTTACACCATTCTTTGCATCATGATTTGGCATCTTCATTCGCATCCTTTTGTCCTTCTTTTTAGCACCCAACTTGGCATTCCTTTCTGCATCCTATTTTACATCTAGTTGTTTATCTTTTTTTGCATCTTGTTTGGTGTCCATTTTTGAATCTTTTTTTGTGCCCAATTTGGTATCCTTTTGTATGCCATGTTTTTTCCCCTTCTTTGTGTCTACTGTCACAACTTTTCTTACTTCTGCGTAAAACACCTTTTATGTTTTTGTTTTCATCTTGTTATAATGCGTAATTTAACATCCAATTCTACTCCCAATTTTGCATCCATAGTTATATCCCTATTTGCATTTGCATTTGCATTTGACAAGTTATTGTGTAGAGTGTACTTTTCTTTCCATTTATGACGCCCTTTGTGGATTCATTTTACTAATTTCAATTGCATAGTGAAATATATCACAATTTTGAAATATAATTAAAGAATATATCACAATTCAAATTCAAAAAAATGTTTGTAAATAAATTTAAGGGAAATTGACAACATCCATCTAAAAAATAGCAATGTCACCATATACAATAATTCTCTATCAAAAAATCATTAAATTATATATATATATATATATATATATATATATATATATATATATATATATATATATATATATATAATATATAAGTATATGACTACTAAAAATCTCAAGCAATAAAATCCTTTTTTACACAACTTTCACTTTCAAAAATAGTCTCCTAAGAAAAAATAAGAAATTAATGATAATTGCCATGTAGACATTTTTTTCAATATATTCATTTTTAATTAAAATTTTAATTTTATCAATTTACCCAAATATATGTCATTTTAATCAAAATAACTCTATATATATTTTATTCTTAAATTAATTTATGAGCACAAGATTTAATAAAATTTGGTAATGTAAAATTTAATATACCATTTTAAATTTATTATATAAATTCCTAAATATGAGAAATGAAGTTAGTCATTAATAAAATTTTATTAAAATTAAAAACATTTGTTTTAACAATATTTGTTTTAAGAATATGCACGAAAATAATTGTTATATACAATTGATTCAATTAATAATAGTATGAAAAATATAATGTTCACAAAGGTTATTAAGCTCTTATTACATACTATTTACTATTTATTTATTGTATTTTTCTTTTTTAATATTTTTTTCTAAGTTAAATAATATGTTTATATTTTTTTTTTTGGAAATTTACTATAATAATTTTAATTTAATAAAATAATAAATAAAATTATAATTTAGTTTTTATTTATGTTTATATATATATATATATATATAATATATATAGATATATATATATATATAACTTCTTATTTCTTAATAACATAATAAAAGAACAATATAATAATTAAAAAATACATTAATATAAATAATTCCAAAAAACAAAATGCATACAATTACATAAATAACATGTTTAAGTAATAAAATATTACAATTTCACTACACATCATCTTTATTATCACATCAAACATTTATTTCTTTTGGTATTAAGGTTATGCTATACATCTATAACTCTTTAGGATCCTTCTGAGTTATGGTTGCAGATCAGTATTTATGTAACAATAATATCTTCTTGTTTATAATTGGCACACATGGTTGCATGCCAACTTTTTTTATTTCCAAAAAGAAAAAAAAATCACACCATTCTATTTCAAAAAGATATCAAATGTTACATACATATACATTGCTGAATAGGTCCAAAGATTAGTTCAAAACTTCATACATGTCTCATGCCAACCTCATATAATAAGGAAGCAAATCTCGAGAAACCAATATTTTCATAATTTTTCAAAGTCATTTCAATTGTAACTTGTCTGTTAGTCGTCCATCCTAATATTTAATCACTTCAATCAAGGATATAGATAACCTGATGGCATTAGCAGACTTCATTGGCGCATGCGTGGAACATCATCATATCATATCTCAATAATTGTGGCATGTTGTATAACATATTATAATGTAAGTTATATGACATATTAAATATTTTATAATATAATGTAAGTTATTACTTCGATTCACAGTAATTTTTGATATTTTTTTTAATGGATGAAGATATTTTTTAAAAATTGAAATGGGTTAATAATTAGTGGAAGTGATAAATGAATTATTTTAAATATGATATAAATTAATAATATGGAATATATATTTAACATTAAATTCAAGATCCAAATTTCTCTAATGCACTATCCAATAGATAAACACCCATGTGATGCCAAAAGATTGTAACAATATTGTTTGTTTTTTAATTGGCCAACTATAGAAAATATAATAATGAAAAACACCCACTATGGCTCCTATCATATACAGAGATAAAAAGTGTCATTAGAAGAAAATTTAGATGAGCCACATCACTGAGTAGATTGAACTTATTGTTTTGTTATTCTAGTGATCTATATAAATAATAAAATATTCTAGATGCCATTCTGATGCTCCATGAGGATATTTCCATTCAAAATGTTAAACGAGAGCTCTAAGAATGCCAAACTTCCGCAACTACTGAGTTGATATGGTATCTCTCCTTTGAATTGATTCTCAAAAAAAATGAGCTTCTTTAAATGAAGGAGATGACCCAATTGAACCGGGATATGAAGGTGGAATGCATTGCTAAAAAGATCAAGCAAGTGGAGAAATGAAAAATTGACAAGGGAAGGAGAAATAGAGCCTTCCATATCCCTGGAACTGAGGTCAAGATTAACCACTCTTCGAGCATGACAATGGTTGTATGTAATACCTGTCCAGTTTCACAAAGGGACTTCAACACTCCAATAGGCCATGGAACTATGAGGATATTTGGTGATGAGATTCTTAAATCCTAAGAGGGATTCTTCATCATGAATGAAAAGAAAAGTGGGTCCCAAAATTTTGAATGCTGCAATTTCGAAATAATCTAATCTCACCCAAATTTTTCACAAAAATGGAAAAAACCAGCGAAAAACTTTTGATTGCTACATTTTTCAAAATATTCTAATGTCACCTAGCTTCTCTTCAACAATTTATTTGTGGATATAAATAAGAAAAACACATTAAAACACAAAGAAAATGTGGCCCAAGAAGGCTTTACCATTGGTTGTGGTGATTTTCAAACATCTTCGATTGTGGCACTATTTCTCGGTGCTTGCTACAAATAAGAGATCTTCTCAATTAAATGAAATAGCCCCTCACTTGTATTTTTCTTCCAAAATGCCAAAAATAAAGAAAATATTTTGAAAAATATGTCTTAAAATGAAATGTGGCAAATAAATTTAAAAAAAAAATTAGTATACACATTTAAAAACAAAAAAAAAAAATATTTAAAAATGATAAATTTATCAATTAAACATAAAAAAAGAAAAAATATCAAATGAAATTGAAGTTGGTAGTTTATAAAGCTAAATTTAAAAAATATTTACTAATCTATGGTTCTTGTTCTAATATTTGTGACATAATTTTTTTTCTTAAATGTGAAAAAATTGTAACTATTTAAAAATTTTAAAAATAATTATAATTTTTGGCATTTTGTTTCAAAATATTCTTGCATAGAAATACATGTTTTCATAATTAAATGCTTTAACCATGATATATCGCCTTTCACTTAAAAGCCACACTCAACCGTGATTTACAGATTCATTAAACTAATTCTCGCCAATTTATAATTATATAGGTTAAGATATTAATTTTATTTTTAATATTAATTTAGTTTTAGGTCACTTGAGCACCATTCGTGCATAAGGTAGGTCAATCATATTATTAAAAAAAATCCACCTATACCCAAATTAAATAATACAAAATTGTCATGTCATTTTAGGTGCCTAGTCACACCTGTATCTCTATTAAATTTTAAAGGGTTGAAATTTGTTGACAAATTATGATGTGGAAATTCAATATTAAACTTTTAAAATAATGTTTTCTCTAATTAGAAAGAAACCCATCTTACACAACATCATGTCAAGAAATCCATTTTACACAACCTCGTGTCAATTACAAAAGCTATGACACAGTAAATCCATAATTATTGGATCTAAGGTATACACAGTTACTGGAATATAGCAGTTTGATTGTTCCTTACTTACCCTATGGTTAGTATTATCTAATACGAATATATGGAGCGTTAGGATATTCCGACACATAGGAAATAATTAAGTATAACTTGGTCTAGCGTATTGTTAGGTAAAGTGTGTTTCTTTAGTATGTACTTTTTGTAACTTACAATCCAACGGTCATGATATGTTCTGGTCACCAAGTGATCTGAAAGTTCATTCTCTCCTCAGTATTACTGGCACTTGACCAGTGGCTTAACCTCGATTGGTCTATGATCTCTATTTAAAGAGCATGGAGGGTCATTTGTCTCGTGACTATTCATGAGAGAAGCTTATGTAAATTTTCTTTCTTTTACGTTAATAAAGTGCCTTAAGTGGCCATGTTGGCTTAGCTCATGGATTTTTTTCACTCTTTGAAGGTTTTAACCACATCAAGAATATTGGTGTACTGATCTATGATCTATTTGTGAGCAATTTCCTTTAGTTTTATATCTAAGGAACTTAGCCTGTAAATTCCTACATGGTATGAGAGCCATTTGAAGGATGCATCTGTTGGTGATCTAAAACTGAAGTCGGTACAACTACATCCGACTGTCATTTCCTATATCTATTGCTTATGGCCATTTTCGGGCTAAGACGATTGCTCTATTGTGTTAGGAGCATCTGTTCTAGCAAGAAACCCCTTTCATTTCATGCAAAAAGGTTTCTGGTAGCCCCAACTACGTCATTTTTAAGATCTTGAGGTATATAGTCTTTATTTGTAGTTATAGTTATTTATCTCTCTATTTATTTCGATTTATAGTGATATATAATTTTTTGTTATCATATATATAACTTTAATTTCTGCATATGCTATTTTCCCCACGACTCTGTGTGATCTGGGCAAACCAAAAACAGAAAGAAAGGATTTTTCTCATGTGTATGCTCTTTTCCGCTACGCCTTAGTGTAATCTTGAAAAATCATATACATTGAGGAAAATATATAGTTTCCGGCCAAATATAACTTTAAGCCAAAAGGCTTAGAAACATTTTCTTGTTCATTTGGTTTGTGTGGTATTTTTGTTTTGTCTTGTACGCAAAAAGTGGTTTCTCAAGTAAGCATGCACCCCAAAGCTTCAGTGGAAAAAAAATAAAAAAAAAAATAAAAAATATAAAAATAAACTCATTCCCCCTTCCCAACAATTACTAACTTTTTAAACTAGCTTACTTGGTCTAAAGTTACTTTATGAGAATAGAGGTCTTCGGTTCAAGTCTACCTTTTCGTTGAGTTACTTTTTCAAAAAATACATGTAACTTATGTTTTAAATTTACTTTATGTAAAAGTGTTGTAACCCATTATAAAAAGTGTGTCACTTATAATTCTAAAGTCACTTTATCTTTTATCTAAGTGATAATTAAGTGGATAGTTCATAGAGTATCATTGTGAAAGTGACTTTCACTTATTTATAAAAGTGGTCCACATAAAGTAATAATTTTCTTTTAAAGTGAGCTAATTAGATTAAGTTTCGAAAGGAGGGGGGTAGGGGGGGGCTAGTTGGTGGATTTTTTTAAATATAACATTATCATGAACTTCCAAACATTCATGTGGTTTATTGGAATCTTCAACATATTTTCTTCAAAAATCCATAACTTATTCATTCGGAAGCCATTTTCAGAGCCACTTTTTTTAATCAACCTAATTTTTTGAGATCTTTCCATTTGAAAGCTTAGTTTCAACATATATGGCTCTGGTTTCTCTTAAAATGGAAATTCCCTGCCTAGTTATTATTGACAGCACCAACTACTTCCAATTTCTATCCTACATGGTGGATTTAGTTAGAAGAAAAGGTATTTATAGCATAGCCCCATTCCATGAGTCTAAACCTCAAGATGAAGATAAGAAAGCCAAATGGGAAAATAAAAAATATCAAGCACGTGGATTTATAGGAATGAATATTTCTCCAGACCTTAGATTCCATATCATAGAAATTGATACCCCCAGTGAAGCAATGAAAAAGCTCAGTAATGTTTTTGGAATTAAAAATGAAATTATAGACCATCAACTTGAAAATGAGTTGCTTACGTTGGACCCCAATAATTTTTCTTCCATTGAAGATTTTTTGTCCAAGTTCAAGACACTTTGACTTCTCTTGGAAGCTGTTAAGGTTATGAAATAATATGGTAGCCTTATCTATTCATTCTTACTAAGTTAGGATCAACCTACTCTGTGTTTGTTTCCACCTTCCATTTTACTAGAGAAGCCTTTATTTCTCAAGGAAAAGTCTAATTGTCCCCCTCTTTTGATTCCTTTTGTGATTCTTTAATAAGAGAAAAAGAAAAACTCTTACATCTTGCTCTGCTTAATACTGGAAACTCTTCTAAGAAAGCCTTAGCATCCCAACAACAACCAAGTTCAAATAATCTTAAGAGGCAACATCCTAAAAATAATGGTCTTAAACCAAACAATTTCAATCTCAAAATGAAAAATCAACTCAACAAAATGATAAGGCAAATAAAAACAAAGGGAAGAAGACTGATAGACATTGAAACTTTTGTAATCATGATGGCCACTTAGAATCCAAATTCTTTAATAAGATGGAAGCCTTGGAAGCATCCATGAAGAAGCATACAATCCATTTGGAGAACTCTTCAAATTCAACTTCATCTTCAAGAATAACACTTTCAGCATGTGGTTGTCAAGCATATCAGTCTGGTTATGCAATAAATATATCTTCTTCTACTCATTCTCATGGGTGGCTCATTGGTTCTGGAGCTTCTTATCACATGGCCAAAAACAAATCCATGTTTTCTTCTTTAAATGATTGTAACACCAAAAATATATATGTTAGTAATGATAGATCTCTTAGTGTTGTGGGGACTGAAACTATTCATCTAGACAATGGTCAATTTAATGATGTATTATGTGTTCCTACCTTATCCTACAACCTTCTATTTGTATATCGAATAACTCATTTAGGTGAAGGTAAAACTGTTGAATTTTAACCTCATGATGTTGTAATTAAGGACCTAAGAGATCCTAGACAGATTTTAGCTACTGGAATTACTGATGATTCTATAACGTTGAATAATTTTAACAACTTTGGGTCATCAACTATTCCCTCGCTATTTATTTCTCATAATGATGAAGTGAGCAAACTTTGGCATGAGTGATTTGGTCACTTAAACTATCGCTCCCTTCAAAATCTATGTAAAGAAAATATGGTGACAAATCTTCCTATGGTATCTTACAGAGATGGTGTTTGTTCCGGATCTGTACTCAGAAAAAACCATTGGGATGGTTTTGAAAAACATGCCTCTTGGCATGCCTTAATCGCTTTAGACCTTGTGCATAGTGATTTATGTGGTCCACTTCCAGTTGTTTCATTCTCTCGCTACAAGTATTTCTTAACTTTCATTGATGATTCCTCCACATGCACTTGGGTGTACTTCTTAAAACTCAAGAGTGAAGTTTTTAACATGTTCTTAGCCTTTAAGGCCTTTGTTGAGAAACAATCTCGACATCAAATTCTTAAGCTAAGATCTTATAATAACGGAGAATATGTTAACAACAAATTCATCAAATTTTGCACTCAGCATGGAATTCAATTGCAACATACTCTTCCATAAACTCCACACCAAAATGGTGTAGCTGAAAGGAAGAATCACACCTTAAAGGAAATGGTTAATTGTATGCTTAAATCTAAAGGACTTAGTCTTAATTTTTGGGAAGAAGCAATTAACTGTGCAAATCACATAGTAAATCGCACTCCTACTAAGGTTTAAAGAATATCACTCTAGAAGAAGCATGGAGCTCAATTAAACTAGATGTAAGTCACTTACATGTTTTTGGAAGTGAAGCATGAGCCCATACTCCAGATGAGAAACATCAAGCCTTAGAACCTGAGAGTGAAACATATACTTTTGTTGGATATTCTGAAGATGCCAAAGGATATATACCTCTTCAACCTAAATCCAAAAATGTTATCATTAGAAGAGATATAAATTTTGTTGAAAATATATTGGCCTAAGAGCCTAGTTCAACAGATGTTCCACCTCTATCCATCCATTCTACTTCTGAAAATATTCCTTCTTTAGATGATGACAGTGAGAATGACAATCCTCCCCCACATCCTCAGGATCTTCCTTCAGCTCCTCAACTTTCAAAATGGGTCTACACTACTCGTGATGTAGCAGGTGCTCTTGCATTTGGTCCTACAAATCAACATCATACACGTTCTCAGTTCGATAGAGCCTTTTCTTTACTGGCTCAAGTTTCAGTGAATTATTATCCTGACACCTTTGCAGAATTTTTAGGCCATCCAAATTGGGACACAACTATGAATGAAGAATATCATTCATTATTGGAAAATGATCCATGGGACCTTATTCCTCTTCCGAAAGGGAAGAAAAATTGTTAGATGCAAATGGGTTTATAGAACCAAGTTTGGACTAGATGGAAAAGTTGACAAGCATAAAGATCATCTTTTTGCTAAGGGTTTTTCACAAGTTGAACGCATTGACTATACTGAAAACACCTCCCCTATTTCCAAAATGAACTCTATATGCCTTATTCTTTCCCTTGCTACCTCTTTCAAATGGATGTTAAATGAAGTCCATCAGATGGATGTTAAATCTGCTTTCTTGCATGGGGAATTGCATGAAGAAATCTATATGGAATAACCTCCTGAATTTATACAAAAATACTCTAGCCTTGTATGTAGGCTTAAGAAATCTCTTTATGGTCTCAAGCAAGCCCCTCGGGCTTGGTATACCAAAATGGATAACTTTCTTTTAGATATTGGCTTTCCTAGGTGTCATTTTGACAATAATGTCTACACCAAGAAAGTGGGTAAGTCTCTTATCATTCTTGTTCTTTATGTTGATGATATTATATTTACTGGTAGTGCTCCCAACCTTATAAGCCATGTGAAGTCTAGCCTTAAAAAGCAGTTTGAGATGACATATTCATGACACTTGCATTATTTTGTTGGTCTTCAAGTCTTGCAATCTAAAGAAGGTATTTCCCTTTCCCATTCTTCTACACGACTTTCATAGGGAAGACTGTAAGACAACCCCTTCTCCCTTTCAGTCTGAAATCAAATTTTCACTCACTTGTATTTCCCCTGAAGTTGATGCTACCTTATACTATCAGCTTGTTGGAAAAAGTTTGTATCTGACCCATACCCTTCCTGACCTTTTCTTTGTTGTTGGCCTTTCTTCTCGGTTTATGCAAAAGCCACATGAAATTAATTGGAAAAAAAGTAAAATAATGCTTCGTTATGTTTGAGGTATAATTCAGTTTGGGATTCATTACAGTGCAGACGCATATCCTCTATTGGTTGGTTTCACTGTTTCTTATTGGGTTGGTGACCTTGATGATTGGAAGTCTACTGCAGGTTATATCTTCACTATTGGTTCTAGACCTATTACATGGTCTTGCAAGAAAAAAAGTGCCTTTTCTCTTTCTTCAATAGAAGTAGAGTATCGTGGCACTGTTTAAGCTAGTAAGGAAGCCATGTGGCTTCGTTAGATCCTCTCAAAGTTTAGTTTTTAGAAGTAGCATCGGGCTATGCTTTGGTGTGATAAACAAAGTGTCATTCAACTATGCAAAGATCTAGTCCAAAATCAACACAACAAACACATTGAACTACACATGCACTTCATTAGAAAGCTCATTCATGACCATGTTCTTGAAGTGCAGTAGTGTTCAACTGATGATCAAGTTGCAGACATCTTTACAAAGGCTTTCACAGAGGCAAAGTTACTAAAATTTGATTTATGGTTGGAGATCAGGAAGTTGTCACTAAGGGGGGATAGGCTTTAATTCCTCCTTTGTTCTCCTATTGTGTCATCTTTGTACATCCTTTAATCATGTCCCAAGTTGTTCTTGAGGGGGGATGTTAGGATATTCTTTAACATAGGAAATAATTAAGTGTAACTTGGTCTAGTGTATAGTTAGGTAAAATGTGTTTCTTTAGTATATACTTTTTGTAACTTATAATCTGATGGTCGTGATATGTTCTATGTTAGGATATTCCAACACATATTCTTGTTCTTTATGTTGATGCTCTTATCCTCACTGTTAGTGATCCCAACCTTATCAACCATGTGAAGTCCAGCCTTAAAAAGAAGTTTGAAATGACAGACTTAGGACACTTGCATTATTTTCTCGGTCTTCAAGTCTTCCAATCCAAGGAAGGTATTTCCCTTTCCCAATCCAAGTATGCCTGTGATCTTCTACGCCATTTTCACATGGAAGACTATAAGCCAGCTCCTTCTCCCTTTCCTTCTGGAGTCAAACTCTCAGTCACTTGTACTTCCCCTGAAGTTGATGCTACCTTATACCATCAACTTGTAGGAAAACTTTTGTATCTAACCCATACTCGTCCTGACCTTTCCTTTGTTGTTGGCCTTGTTGCTCGGTTTATGCAAATCCCACGTGAAAGTCATTGGAAAGCAGCTAAAAGAATACTTCTTTATGTTCGAGGTACAGTTCAGTTTGGCATTCATTACAGTGCAGAAGCATCTTCTCTATTGGTTGGTTTCACTGATTCCGATTGGGCTGGTGACCCTGATGATCAGATGTCTACTGCCGGTTATGTGTTCACTCTTGGTTCAGGACCTATTACATGGGCTTGCAAGAAACAAGGTGCCATTTCTCTTTCTTCAGCAGAAGCAGAATATCGTGGTACCGTAGAAGCTAGTAAGGAAGCCTTGTGACTTCGTCAGATCCTATCAGAGTTTGGCTTTCAGCAGCAGCATCTGACTACACTTTGGTGTGATAATCAAAGTGCCATTCAACTATGCAAAGATCCAGTTCAACATCAGCGTAGCAAACACATTGAACTACACATGCACTTCATAAGAGAGCTCATTCATGACCATGTTCTTGAAGTGCAATATTGTTCAACAGATGATCAAGTTGCAGACATCTTTACAAAGGCTCTCACAGAGGTGAAGTTTACTAAACTTCGATTTATGGTTGGAGTTCAGGAAGTTGTCACTAAAGGGGGATAGGCTCTAGTGCCTCCTTCCTTCTCCTATTGTGTCATATTTGTAAATCCTTCAATCCTATCCCAAATTGTTCTTAAGGGGGGATGTTAGGATATTCCGACACATAGGAAATAGTTAAGTATAACTTGGTCTAGTATAGAGTTAGGTAAAGTGTGTTTCTTTACTATGTACTTTTGTAACTCACAATCCGACAGTCACGATATGTAGTGATCCGATGGTTCATTCTCTTGTCGGTATTACCAACACTTGATCCGTGGCTTAACACCTGATTGGTCCATGATCTCTATTAAAAGAGCATGGAGGGTCATTTGTAGGTTAACTGTTCATGAGAGAAGCTTATGTAAAATTTCATTCTTTTATTAATAAATTGCCTGAAGTGGTCGCGTTGGCTCGAGCCGTGGACTGTTTCCCTCTTTGAGGGTTTTAACCATGTCAAAAATATTGGTGTATTGATCTGTGATCTGTTTGTGAGCGGTGTCCTTTGGTGTTCTGTCTGAGGAACTTACCCTGTAAATTCCTACATTCTAGACATGTAGTGATCCAATGGTTCATTCTCTCCTCAGTATTATCGACACTTGATCCATGGCTTAACAATTGATTTGATCATGATCTTTATTTAAATATCGTGGAGGGTCATTTGTGTGGCAACCATTCATGAGAGAATCTTATGTGAATTTTTTTCTTTTAAATTAATAAATTTCCTAAAGTGGCCACATTGGTTCAAACCATGGACTGTTTCCCTCTTTTAGGATTTTAATCACGTCAATAATATTGGTGTACCGATCTATGATCTGTTTGTGAGCGGTGTGCTTTACTATTCTATCTAAGAAACTTACCCTGTAATTCCTACATGGAGATAGTGCTTCTCTATATATGGATTGTAACTATAGTGCAAGGAAATGTAATAAGGTATGAGCTAATTTAAGATTTTTCGGTAATGACTAGTCAACAACTTAAACAATTAGATTTATTATAGATATTAGCTTAGTTATTAGAGCTTATATGACTCATATTAGTACAAGGCAAAGCAAGGCTTATATGACACATATTAGTACAAGGAAAAGAAAGGATGTATAACACATATCGCAGTAAGCTCTTCCTTATCTAACATATATGGTATCTCTAGTGATTATCCCGAGACAGTATGTAACTCCAACATATCATGTCATTAAATATGGAAACCCATCTATGAACATTGGTTCCCCTAACATTACTAGTTTTTCCTCGTCTTATCCTTTTTACTTAGGTTTTGCAATGGGTATTTCCACTATCACGAGGGTAACTGGTGGAAAATGTATCAATTACAAAGGTATGAACACTAAGTGAGGAGTATGGACCACGTTCCAAAGGTGAGGTGGGAGTATGAGGATCCAAATTTATAGTTTCACTTGAGGAAATACAAGTATATATGTAGTCATATTACTGGATGTTTCTCTTGAATGTATGTGAAAGCCATATTGAGGAGCCTTATGTTCTCATCTTAATGGTGATCATGGTGATCATTTGTCCAATTTTATTTACCCAATGTTTGATCGGTAGATATCTCAATCCAGAACAAGACACTCTAGTTTCTATCTCTCACTCGCAACACCCCAGTGACACACAACCCACATAGGGGGGATTATGTATGATTCCATTATACAAAGGATATAACATGAGTGTAAAATGAGATATGACAAGCATAGGTCTCAAGCAAATTGAAACATTGAGAGATAATACATTTGAAAAGAGATCAACTCAAAGAACATGTTGTAAATCAACCCCCCCCCGCAACTCTAATATGGACTCACACTATAGTAAGGAAGATGTAATATAATGCATGAGTTATATATGCCTCTTGACTAAGGGTTACATCTTGATTTCAACATGGAGTTGCCCCCGTTGATTATCAAATCAAATTAATGCACATACACCTAGAGATCCATAAGACATATAGGCATATTCTATAACTCTAGTGACTAAAAGTTGAATCATGGAAACTCAGCGCAGATAGACTAGGTGGTATAATAGGACTCAGGAGACACTATTGTGAAAAGTTATGTAGGTAGAGTAGTTGCCAATATCATTGTACATAATGATTCATTGAAAATTTTCAACACATATAAATAAAATATTATCATAATACTAATAATATGATTATCATTTTTAATCAAATCAACTAAAATTCAAATGTGATTACCAAATAAAAATATTTCATGAATATCATTCTTCTAAGATAAATTTACAACATACATCCAAATATGGTAATATCATTATACATAATAATTCTCCATCAAAATAATGGTGATAATTTCCATTATATACATCAAATAAAAATATAATAATGATAATATCATAATCATGCTCAATAAAATCAAAGTCATTGTATGATTATCAAATCAAAATGTTTCATAGACATCATTATTCTAAGGTAAATTCACAACATCCATCTAGAAATAAGAATTTCATTCTACACAATAATTCTTCATAAAAAAAAATGCATGTGCATGCCTATCTAGTGCCACCAAGATCATCCTCATGATCATTTCCATGATAATCATACTAACCATCCTAATCAGTCTCATCCATGTCATCATCACCAACATTATCGTCATCCTCCTCCTCATCGTCTCCTGCATTAACACTATCGACATCCTCATAATCATCATCTCTTGATGTATGTTGAACATAGTCTCGATCATCATCTTGGTAGTCATTACCTATAGCATTCTAGAATAAAAAATCAAAAAATCAATATTACATGTTAGTATTAATTCCATAGCACAATGCATACTTTTTTTTTTACAATGCTAATGATAAAATGAGGTAGTATATAATATCTAATAGTACTAAAAATAAAATGAAAATATGGTTCAAAGATATATTGGAAATACAACTAAGATTACATACCTCAGATTCCATCCACACAACAAAATCAACCCATCCCTTTTGCTACAAAATCTCTTTTTCTAAATGATTTCGATGTCTTCCATATTTTAGTTCCTTTCAATCAGTAAATAGTGAGAAATTAGATAACAATGATTTTCTTCTAATACAATTTTTACTAAAAATAATCACATATTTAATATACTTTCAAAAGTTTTTATCAGTGCTTTTAACCCTTTCTCACCACTACAATGAGTGTATTTTGTCTGTTCTAACTTTGCCTCAGAGGCCTTTTCCTTAAACATAAACTAATTCAATTAATTTTCACACAAATACACATCTAAGTCATGGATGTAACCCAATAGGAATTAGAACTATAACCAACTCCTCTATATTTCCATATCATCAAGCTTCATGTTTCTTTATGTATTTATCTAGGATTTATAATTATATTAGAAACATCAGATATATTAGACATTGTATATCAATAAGATGGAGAGTGTATAAGTCATTAGAATTGGTACCTTTAGTAAGAGACTCATTCTATAACCTTAGAACTTATAACTAATTCCCAAATAAAGACTCTTACTAGATATTGAATAAGTAGGATATAAGAAACTCAAAATACTCCTTTTACTCTTTAGGATGTAATAGTGACTCTATATAGTATTAGTTATCTAGGTATCAGGAATAGGAAGAAGGAGGTACATCTATAACTCCATTTCTTTCTTTTAGCACCAATTCGGCTAATGTTTGACACAATTATATGCAGGAGAGATCCCAGTAAGACTCTTTTAACACACCTTTATCTCTATAATTCCTAGTTTTGACACACCATGTAGAGGATCAATTCCTTATTGTGGATATTTACCATTTGATATACAATATCTCCTTAGATTTTAGCATTGGATATATAAGCACTGAAAAGAATGCAGGGATTAGTAAATTAATGTTAGATTGTCATATCAATGAATTTTGGAGTATTTCATACTGAAGAAATTTGAGATGAAATTCTTGGTATATGTCTGAAAAAAATCTAAAAGGACACAACCAAGAAAACCTAATGAAAACTCTAATGTTGTGGATTATTGATTTCTTAAGAAGAAATCAAAACCGTTCATGTAAAAATGTCTCATGAACACCATAAATTGTGTCATCATGTGAAGTTGACATGTACCTAGAAGACATGGAGGAATGTGAGTGCTCCACGTAAAATTAGCACTCATTTCCATTCATAAAATATAACTGGAATATCATTTTGCAGGAGGCATTTAATTATCAGTGACATAATAACTATTAGGACATCAATTATAAGGACAAAGCTTTTAACATAGTAAACGTAATTAAGAACCAACAAATGGGATAAATCAGCCATGATAAATAACATGAAGGATTAATTAAAAAAGAGGCAACGTATCAAGGCTATGGTTCAGAGGTGCAATTAGGATGATAAACTTGATTAGAGACCAATACTTGCATTAAGACCAATGTTAAAGTAAGTAAACTATAAGATATTATAAATGAACGATCTAATTTAGTAGGCTAAGTTGTTAAGTTATAAATCGACATATAAGAGATACATATGTCAAACATATTATATAAATTAAAAATACAAACAGCATAGATTAATTTAAAACCTAAGTATTAGACTTTAAAAATAAGTTAAGTCTATTTAAAAATGTAAATTTTGGCGAGTTCAAATTTTATGCACCTTTCAAGAAAAAATCAAATTACTAATAGAGTTCCATAAAACTAAATTAAGAATAATCTTCAAATAGGATTTTTTTTTTTTACTCTCAAATGGGAGGTGTTATGCATTAGTAGTCATTTCAACAACCAACTCACATTCCCCTCAACATGAAAAACCCAAGGTTAGCAAGCCCTAAAGACCATAAGGGAGATGAAAGATTGTTTTCCCATGAAATCAATCTTTACAGATGCAGAGTTCATTGCTTTTCAATTTGCAATGGTTATACAGTACAACAAATTTTGGGCAATTTGCATCAAATTTAGTGCTAGATTTTAGTGCATTTATTTTATGATTGGGATGAGCAACCTCGTACTAAATCTGGCTCTATTGTACAATTTTTAAAGCGTCATTTTTTGTGCCTAGTTTTGCATCTTTTTTCATGCTATATTTTTCATCCTTTTATACACCAAATTATGCATCATTTATTGCATCAAATTTTGCAGCAAAATTTGCATTTGATTTTATGACAGGTTTTTCTTCTAGGTTTGTGCCATTTTTTGCACCTATTTTTCATCATCTTTTGCTTCCTATTTTGTGTCATTCTTTGCCCCCATTTTTGCACCATTATTTCCATCAAGTTTACGTTGTATTTTGCATCCAATTTAGAGCATTTTTTTCATCTATTTTGTGTCCATTTTTACATCTAGTCTTACGCCATGTTTTGCATCTAGTATTACGCTAGTTTTTTCTTCTAATTTTGTACCTAATTTTGCATATAGATTTTCACCAACTTCGGTGCCTATCTTTGCACCATATTTTGAATTTGATTTAACACCAAATTTTGCAGCCATCTTTGTGCCAAATTTTTCATCCTTTTTTGGACCATTTTTTACGTCCACTTTTATGTTTGATTTGTCTCCCTTTTTCACATCTCATTTTGCATCATTTGTTGCATCTAGTTTTGCATAGTTTTGAACACCATTTCTTGCATCCAATTTTACATCCCTTTGAGCATCCAAATTTGCATCTATATTAATCCATATGTTGCATCCACCATTGCATCCAATTTTGTGTCTATTGTTACATTCAATTTTGAGCCATTTTTTCGTCCACTTTTTCATTTGTTTTTGCACCAAGTTTTGCATCACTTTTGGCATCCAAGATTGCATCTCATTTAGAGTTATTTTTATACCAATTTTTGCACCAAATTATTGTGTCTACTTATGTTTCTAATGTTGCACCATTATTTACATCCACATTTTCATCCAATTTTGCATCATTTTTGGTGTTTAATTTTACATCATTTTCGTCATCCAAATTTGCCTCCTTTTGTGTCCACATTTGCATATAATTTTGTGTCTGAATTTGCATCTGATTATGCATCATTTTTTACATCCAATATGGTGTCCTTGCAATTCAAGGTCTATTACTAATAATTATTATAATAATGGATAGTAACTATCACCATTTCATATGAACAACAGTGACTTATGGGGATGGACCTTTCATGACCCTCATTATTCATGCATATATATGGTGACATTCGTTAATGGACACCACTTCATATTTAAAAAATAATTTGATAATGGCCCTTTAACGACCCTCACTATTGATACATATATAGGACGAATAGTGATCATCACCATTTCCTATGAATATTAGGGCATGATGGAATCAGACCACCAACCACCTACTTGTAAAGAAGGTGCTCTTCTATTGAACTAGCGCCCTTCAAAGAATTATATCTAGAAACTTTATAGATTCTAAATTCTAAAACTTTAATTAAATTATAAAACTTTCTAAAGTCCCAGTGAATCTTTTACTAAACTACCCCAACCACAAAAAAATAATAATAATAATAATATCTATTGTCTCATCCTAATACTCATTATATAATATTAATATCTATATACAATTACATTAATTAACAAGAGGTCATGTGGTAGCAATGTCACTGCCTTTGTAATTTATGCATGTAGTGGACATGCAGAAAATGCATCTATACAAAAAAAAAAATGACCATGTGGCTCTTGTTTTGGATATCTTTGCATTATACAAAATTTATTTGGGGCTTCATGTGTATTTCTATTTTATGGTTCTAATGAAGTGACACTTTTAAAGAATGATATGGTTATATATAAAAAAAAAGTGACAATGTAATGCTTGTTTGAAATGTCTTTGCATTATGAAATATTTATTTGGGGCTTCATGTGTATCATTATTTTATGTTTTTAAAGATATTTTTTATTATTTCATAAAATAAATTACAATCAAAATATATCTCAATTAATCTATTTATAGTTAATTTGGATCATTGATTTAAGACATTATTTTTAAATTTCCATATTTTAATTTTTTTTTAATATTTATAACTTTTCCAATTTCATTAATATTATGTTATTAATTTTAATTATATTTTTAAATTAATAATAATTATTGTTTTCATATTAAAAAATTAATTTTAATTTTAAATTATATTGTTAATATTAATAGTATTATTAATTTTATAAATATATAACATAAAACAATTTTATTTATATTTAATAACACATGTTAAAAAAAAAAAAAAAAGCCATTGTAACATTGTAAAATTTCATATGTATTCATAACACATTGTTTTTATAGTTTCATAATCATTAAGAACTAAATTATTTATTAATTTTTAACCTTTAGGGATTTTTTATATATACATCGCTAAAACACGACAAACATGAAAGTATATCTTTAACCAAGTAAAATAATTCACCGGGAAGTTATTTCAATTTATAATTACATTCTCAATTCAATGCTTTTTTAGAACGAGCATATTTTATATATATATATATATATATAAAACTTGCATTGAATAATTATTATAATAATTATTAACAAAAGCACTATTCAATTCGAGCTTGTCTTTGTCTTGCCAATAGCTTGCTTATAATGAAAGAACGACACACTTAAATGTTGATAACATTACGACAACGATTGATATGTTATAAAATGTCAATTTTATAACCCACATTGACTTCAAAGTTGACGTGGGACGTGAAAAATAAAATTTTGTTATCCTCTGCATATCATGTTTTAATTTTAGCATAGGCCAGTTGAATTTTGTTCCAGCGGGCACGAGGTGAAACGCGGATGGCTCTTATATTTTTTTAGGGAAGTGTTTATGGAAGTGGAAGAATGGTTTGGATGGTTAAAAGTGGTTAGAATGTAGGTAAAAATATTTTTTATTCTTTTGTAAAAGTAGTGTTTGAATTATGTTATTGATGGTGGAAATGGGTTCAATACCATCAAAAACTTTTTAGGCACCTAAAATTATGAATTTTGACAACTTTTACTTGGATTTATAAAAATCTCTGCCTGACTTTTTCAAAATAGAACCAAAATTTCTATAAATTTGAAAACAAAAAAACTATAAATTTGAAAACAAAAAAACATAATTGTTAAGCTACTGCATTTTGTATGGAGTCGCCTAAGAGGAATTGCATGGATGGACAAAAGTGGCCTGAATCCGTGCAAAAAATTTTCAAAAAATGTCATAGAGGCATTTTGATGGTGGAAATGGATTCAGCACCATCAAAAAAAGTCTAAGACACCTAAAATATTGAATTTTAATAATTATAACTTGGATTTACAAAATTCCTTGCCAAATTTTCTCTAAATATCATCAGAATTTTCATAACTTTCCGACTGCATGGATGGACAAAAGTGGCCTGAATCCGTGCAAAAAATTTTCAAAAAATCTCATAGAGGCATTGTGATGGTGGAAATGGATTCAGCACCATCCAAAAAAGTCTAAGACACCTAAAATATTGAATTTTAATAATTATAACTTGGATTTACAAAATTCCTTGCCAAATTTTCTCTAAATATCATCAGAATTTTCATAACTTTCCGACAACTCCTCCGCCTCATTAGACTACCACATTTTGGATTCATGGTCGGAGACATGGATACTAAACTAGGTCCACACGGTCAGCCACGCGGCAATCGTAAAACTTTCCTAAATGAAAGGGGCCTGCGTGACATGGCAGTGAAGCGACTGTCTTTACCATTCGACGTTACAAATTAAATGGCAAATGACGACTATCGGAAGGAAAACCAGTCGATGTGAAGCAGGACCTGGCCGGAGATTGGCATATATTCCATCAACACTGACATAATCAACTTCATGAATCCAGATTTTGTAAATAACCCAGTTCATGAATCCAATTCATCTGTTGTGTGTTGTCAGGAAAATGACCGACAACAGTCCAGACGACATTGGTCACCGCATGCGCAGGATGACCTGCTTCTAGACCCTTCTGTTCTTTGCCACCGCAACAAAACATTGTAGTACCGGAGGACAGTACGATACTCGGTGATCGATTGCCTTGCACATGATATTAAATACACCCATCGCTGACACCATCCCTGGGCTTTGGAGCCTTGGTGGCGGCGGTCGGGTGACCTAAGCCTAGAAAACGGTTGAATTATGCGAAAAACAAAAAAATAAAAATAAAAGAAAAAAAAATTCAACGGTTGAAAATAATACTCCAATATACTATGTGATCTACTTAAAGGCCATCTACTTAAAGGGAGTGACATAGGAAGAGCTTTGAGGTGGCCATGTCCCTGCTATAAGTAAGTTTATCTAAAGAAATGAGTGACGCTTGAAATCTTCATTGGAATCATAGATAAGAAATGAAAGCTTTTATTCTATACATGATCAAACCATACACTGGTAAAAATAATAAATAATAAGTGTTTGGTTGCATGACCTAGGCCCAATAGATTTAATGTATCACATATAAAATATAGTTGACTTATTAAAATGAAAATGGTGGGCTAATATATATTAAAAAAATATAAATGGAAATAAATTTTTATATTAAAAAAATAAAAAGAGTATGTGTAGACATAAAGTTTCTAACCGTTCTAATTTTAAAGGAGAGTATGGATGAGCATATCATTACAAATTCTAATTTGAAAAAGGTGCCATATCATTTCGTAGAACTAAGAATTTTTGTAAGTCTCAATCCCTACAAATCAAACAAATATTAAATGCATCTTTGAATGATGGCAAACTTGTAGTTTCCCAAACTCAAAAGATAAAGTTACAAACCAAACACCACTTCACCAATGCCAAATTTCATATAGTTATTTTTAGAGTTTTGACTGATCTATAGGATTTAAAGGCTACAAAGTGTGATATGTTGTAGGCCTCTTTTTTGTATTGGTCCCCATTTATATTTCCTCTTGGTAGAGTCCTCTCTATTTCTGAGGGTCGAAGAATTTGAAAAAGGGATGGAGCCATGCGAGAGCGAGTGATATTGTTTGCAGTCTTATTGCCTGGCTCATACTCTTTAGGTTTATTTTGGGTCAAAAATATTTTGTTCAAATTATCTATGGCGTGTTTATTTTCTTTCTAACCCTACAGTTTCCAAGAACCAAATTCAATTTATTGCCAAACACTTGCCACAACCAATCCAAATGTCATATTACTATTTTTCTAAAACTCAAAATCCAAAACGATGATGCGATTGCTATATCTTCTTGACTTTTAGATTTTGAAATAGTATGCCCACTATTGTTGTCATCCCAATCAAATATGTAAAACCTAGAACTTCCTAGTCCCTGCTTGTGCGATGTCTGCAATGAAGAATTTGTTGTTCGACCTAAGAAAGATGAAAGCCATATCAAATTGTTCTTAGTGCTCAATCTATAGCTACACTTAACTTTGTAATTTATATTATCATATGCCAAATTCCTAGATCTTGTAAATAGATACTAGACTTATTTACAAGAACAAGACAAGTTTAATAAGATTTCCTTGCTTGCGTAAACAAGCAGTAAATGTATAACAAGATGAATCTTTTACACAATCACCAGAATATTTGTTCTCTATTAACTTTTCAAAGGTTTAAGAATATTAGAGAAAATTAATCTCATCAAGAACACTTATCTATTCTAAATATTTCTTTAGGAAGCCTACTATTAACAGCACAATATAACTTTTAGATAAACATAACTTGAGACCAATTAGCATTGCCAAAAATTTCTACATTAACTAGAATAAACAAATCTCATAAAACGAATTAAAATTTGTACAAAGTATTTCCTTTAAATGGATAGTTTAACTACATAAAGAAAACACAAAAATATGTAAAAACAAAACACTTTATACTAACTTGATAGTTAAATGAACTCCTATGCAAAATGTAGGTTGAAAAATGTCACCATAAGCAAATGCTCCTGAGAATCAAGGGCAATCTTTAGATTTGGTGTCTTGAACATAAAATAATGCAAGGGAGGAGGAACTCATATAAAACCAAGTTTTTGGAATGCTCAGAAGGGAGGCGAAATGGCTTACAAACTTCATGGAAGTAGCACTGAGATGAATATATGGGGCGAAGGTCAATTGAGAGGTGGATTAGGGGTGGTAGCACTGAGATGAATATATGGGGCGAAGGTCAATTGAGAGGTGGAATAGGGGTGTTTTTGTTTTATGTAATAGAGTAGAGAATGAGTCACAAATTTCACCAATCCAACTATGTCACCAAAGGGCGCAAATATATTGTAATCATCAAAGATTTTGGAGGTATAGTTTTTTTTCAGTTCCATTAAATTTACCATTGCTTTAATCAAATTTAGCAAAGATATATAGTTATCTTCCATAATAGAAAGACTCATATCACCATTCTTTATGGATGGTATTAACTGTGATTTAGAAGGCCGAATTTTTATATAGGGGTGCATTCTCCCAAAGATACAATCTCTACTGATAAGTATACTTGAGGGAAATCATCCATTTTCCTTAAGGCGCATATAGTATCTTTATGAAGGAAAAACCATTGAAGAAGGTATAGAGGGTTTTAAGAGTTGTAGGAGCCTACTCAAAACAATTAATTCATTGTTGTGACCATAAAATAGAAATGTGGGTGTGTTGTAGGAGGTGTGGAATGTCATACTCAAGTGAAAGACTTAGTTCAAGGATGAATGTGACAAGGCTTTTAATCAGATATAAAATTTATTTCAGCACCAAAGCCCATTCTTTTTGGAACAATGACACTCATCTACAACCTTTATGCATTTAAAACTAGTAGGTGATAGAGACTGGGAATTATTTTTCCAAATTGAAGCCTTACAAAGGTTTTTTATTACATTTTGGAGCATATAACCAATTCTAAAATATATTGCACACAAAAGTCTTCATTATGGAGCATAAATAGTTATCTAAAGACACACATTATTCCATATCTATACTTACAAGAGGTTAGAGTCATTGTTGGTTGATTAATGTAATTTTCTTCATAATTGTTGAAATACATTTGGAAGTATCAATTTTCTATTGGGTTTATTCTTTTGAATGGTACTATTTTATGTGAGCATTTATGCACAACCAAACACCAATCCACAATTGGAACCACATAAACTCCATACACTAGCAAAAATCAACAAGTTTGACAAGTGTTTGTTAAAACACTTCAACCAAAAGATTCATAGTCAGGCTAATATATAAACAGGCGTACTATAATTTTGGAGATTATATTTTTTGTACACATGTTAACCATCTTATGATCTTTGGTTTACAAGCGCAACCAGCATACCATGCACCCAAACTAGTCTATTTAGAAATCCTTAGTTTTTTTTTATCCACTGAAGCCTATTGACCTATTAGACCTTAAGAGGCTAGTAAAATTGTGTTGTTAAACTAAGATATGCATAACCTATTACACAATTTTTCAATATATTTGTAAAAAATATTTTTTTACTATACTTTCATTCCTCTAAGAACATCTTGTGGACTTTGATGACATCATGTTTCATTTAACAAGTGTCCTTCGTTTAATCCATAACAGACATAGATCATGGGAGAATGTAAGTAATAACTTTATCAATATCCTTAATGGTCACTTTCCCTTCATTGTGATGTTGTCAATAATCAAGGAAGAAGGAACTATTACTGCCAAATTTGCATGGGAAAATTTGTGAACTTTCTATCTTATGATTGGCATCACAAAGTATATCAGAACAAAAAATATTATCCAAAAGGAAACAAGGAAAACACTATTCCACATCCATCCATGACTGTAACTAACGAAAATATCATCTCAGCTTGTAGAAGATGAGAAAAGTTGTAGTGGTAATCAAGGAATATTATAGCTCTCAGTCTCATCACAACTCAAGAATCAGGACTCAGAGATTCAACCATAGTAGATGCGAGAGACAAGATGAAAGGCATGTGATATAGGGAGGGATAGGTATTGTTAGCACTCCAGGAAGCTCTCCTAGGTTGTAGCTTGGAGATGCCTGGAAACATATAAATCTTCAATATCGTTCTCTGAACTATTAGAATGGATTGGGGTTTGGATCAAGTCAGATGACTGTTTCAACTCTATTTTCACTCAAAACATGTATGAACACCCTCAGCTTGACAAGGCTTTCAATCACTAATTCTCAATAGTTTTTAGATTCAATGAATAGATGGAGAATCCTGATTGTACTAGTAGATACATACATAAACACATATGAATGGCTAGCTACAGAAAGTAAATGAAGCTTACAAATCTAATTTATCAACGCAGAGATAAGATGACAGTTATCTGGCATTCGATAGAGAAGAAAACATGAATAACCCATTCATGTGCAAGCTTAGAATAGAGGGAAAGATGGCGATTGAACATATAACAACAAAAGAAGCTTGTATCACTAGAATGAAGATGAGACGCTGAGAGGAGCAGAGTCTCCATAGTCTCCAAAAGTTGAAACCCTGTTTCTTCTAACTTTCAACCATTTATAGGCTTTTTATAATGCTCTCGGGTTCTCTGAGGCTCGAGATGTCTTAATCTATTCCCTCTGGCTTCTAACTGCTTGATGCCATAACTAGACAGGCTTGAGCCAGAGGTCTCTTTTTCTAACAACACAGTAACTAAATTCTAGTAATTTTGTTGCACTGTCAGGTGGCTCGCTAGTGCCAGCAACGTTCCATGACCATTTTTGTTGGTTGGGTTGCACCATGCTATTATTTTTCTCCTTTTGGCCATATATTCCGTTATTTTAGTTCACCTGTCTGACTGTCAAAAAATAATAACAGAACCAAAACAGAGCTATCGGGAGTTATTGGAAGCCAGAACATATATAGATATGCATTTAACACTATTGGTGCCATAAAACCATACATATATGCAATACACTATCGGAGTGGAAAGGAAGAGCTTATATATGTGTGCACTGAATACACTATTGCAGCGGGCATAAATATCGGTGATAGTGGAAATCGACGGTTTGGCTATGTGCCATCACCCCAAACCCCCGATTGCGATACATATATGCGGACCCGCTATAACATCTTTCTCTAGTTTAATGTATATCACATCCGCCCATCACATAATTCCAAAAGGGTTGTCCTTTTGTATTTTAGAAATACCTTAAAACACTAAAAATCCCATAAAAATAGCCTTGGGTGGATTTGAAATGACATACAATAGCCTTGCAAAACCCTTTTGAGTCCGGTTTATCGCATCGTCGCTTTATCCTTTGTATTTCGTTTGATAAATTAAATACGCAATTACAAAGGAAATTGTTGTTTCCTGGAACTCAAATTATATCGAATATGGTTTATAATGTTATTGGGTCTGGCTAATCGCATCGCACATACATATAGCTATAAGCCTCGCTCCATTTTGTTTCTCTGATTACGATATCGCGATGCGATTGATCGCAATTGCATATTGCGAAAACCCTGGGCTGTTTGGTGAGCGCTCTATTGTTGTTTGCCGATTGCGATTCGCCGATCAGATCTAGACTGTTGATCGACAAGATTTGACGGTTGTTGTGCCAAGTTGCTGTAAGCCTCCGCTAAGCCCTATTTCACTATTTTCTTGTGTTTTTTGCCTCCCGATAGTGTTTTTCCACTTGTTTGAAGGTTCCCCTTATCCGACGATTTGATCTTTTGAATGATTTTAAGATGACTTCGAAGACTTAGAGAGTGTTTTAGATCTATTTGGTTCAGTACCTCAGGGCTAACACTGGCTCCTTCTAGGGATGAAAGCCTCCCTGTGAGGTTTCAAGAACTGCAGACTACTGCCTTTCCAGTAACAACCCAAACAAACTTATCTCTTAGTGTTCCATTGGGCATGGAGTTTATTTGTATACAAAACAAAAACTGAAAAAACCTATTACAATATTGATGCCTTAAAGCCTCATATGAAGTAAAATTTCAAAAACCGCCCATTGACTACGCCATCAAAAACACCTTCCCCCTCCAAATTGTGCAAAATGAAAGTATTGTTCATTTGAACCTGAGCAATGACAAACGGTCTCATCCAGAAGGCATCAAATTTACCATGGTTTCCCTTCTTTTCCTTGAATGCATCCCATTTGAGGACCCAGTCACCAACCTGAAATTGTCCATTTTTGCCTTTCTATCAAAGGTTTCTTTGATCTTCTTCTGGTGAATTCTTGACTTCTCAACCAGTTTTTCTCTAATATACTATAATTCAACCAAGTTACTCATTCTCCTTGCCATGTCATTCTCTTCATCATGTTCTTCTTGCAAGAATTTGGCCATAGGGAGAATTAGCTAGATAGGAAAAACAACATCAGCACCATAAACCAGCTTAAATGGAGAATTTCCGATGGACTTCTTGTTGGTAACTCTGTCAGCCCAAGGTGCAAACTTCAACATGGAATCCCAGTTCTTTTTGTTGTCCTCCAACATTTTTTTTATTATCCTTATAAGGCTTTTGTTAGATGATTTTGCCAGGCCATTGCCTTGAGGATAATAGGAGGTAGAATGCACCAATTGAATGCCCATGGATTCACACATGTCCACCAATTCTTCTGCCCTGAAAGTTGTTGCATTATCCGAGACTAGTTTGGTTGAGCAATGAAATCTAGTGAAAATATTCTCATTCAAGAACTTTATGATAACCTGATGATTAGCTTTTTTAGTGGGTATAACGTCAATCCATTTGGTAAAATAATCAGTTGCTACCAAGATCCATTTTCCATGGCCACTGGAATGCGGATTGATCTCACCTATGAAGTCCAAGCCCCATTGCTGGAAGGGACCGTTGATATGTACTGGCTTCAAGGGCAGATATTTTAGTTGTTTTCTTCCCACAAACCTCTAACATTTGTCACAAGACTTCACAAAAGAAAACACATTAGAGAACAGAGTAGGCCAATAATACCCAGCTCTCAGGATCTTGTAGGCTGTGGTTTTCCAATAATGATGCCCTCTATAGATGCTAGAATGGAAGTGGTGTGTGACTTCCACATATTGTCCTTTATTTAGACATCTCAAGAGGATCCCTAATGGGTCTTTCCAATAGATCAGGTTTTCATTAATGCAAAATTTGGTTCATCTGAGCTTAATGGCCCCTGCTTGACTTGAGCTATGCCCTGGAGGGACATCTAGCTTCTGCAAAAAATGAACTACATTGGAATACCATTCACAGGTAGCTACATTTTCAGCCAAAGACCGATTCTGCTCTTTCTCTTCTGCTTCTTCCTCTGTCCACTCACCACCTAAATTTGAACTTATGCAATTTATGTCTAACAAACTACAATTTTCCTCAGTCATAAGCTTAGCCAAGCCCTGGCCTTTGACAAGCTTGGTGGTATTCACCTCTATGTTGAACTCTATGAATTTTGCAATCCATTTAGCTCTCTTTCCATCAATATTTGGTTGAGTTAGGACATCTTTTACTGAGGCTGAAGGTACATATGCAACCACTTTGGAATGCATAATATAAATTATGAATGCCTTTAAAGATTTTATGATCGCATAAGCTTGTTTTCCAATAAGTTTATACCTTATTTCAGCGTCCCTTAGAGTTTTGCTGAAAAAGGCCACAGGGTGCTCTACACCTTCATCATTTTTCTGCAATAGAATTACTGCAAGTGTATCATAAGAGGAAAAAGAGAAGATATAAAACTCCCTATTATAATCTGGGATGATTAGAGTGGCAGCTTCCATGATAGCTTCAAAAGAGCTTCTTGCACCATCTGTCCATTTTATTTCTGATCCTTTCTTTAGCATGGAAGTGATGTGCTTCCCTAGCTCTACAAAGTTTGGAATAAACCGCCTGACAAAGTTAATCTTACCCAGGAAATATTGAATGTCCCTTTTTGACCTTGTGATGGACAATGTCTGAATTGCTGGAACTCTTGCTGGATCGATCTTCACACCTTTAGCAAAAACAATATGTCCCAGCAATTTTCCTTCTTCTAGAGAAAACTGTGACTTCTTTGGGTTCATAGAAATTCCAAAACGTCTACACTTTAGAAACAACATCTTCAAATGATTCAAATGGTCCTTGTGACTGTTGGAAAATACTGTTATGTCATCAAGGTAAATAAGGACAAACTTGTCCTTCTTTCCCATAAAGACTATGTCCATGGCCCTTTGAAAAGTAGCCCCAGCATTCATCAGTCCAAAAGGCATCTTGGAGTACATGAAAGTACCCCAAGGAGTAGTGAAGGTGGTATTTTCCTGATCTTCTGGGTGTACAACAATCTGAATGTAACCTGAAAACCCATCTAAGAGAGACATGACTCTAGCCCTTAAATCTTTTTGCAGCAAGTGTTCCATCTTAGGCAGGGGGTAGTTGTCTTTTTTAAAGCATTTGTTCAAATTCCTGAAGTCAACACAAAGCTTGATTTCTCCATTCTTCTTTCTTACTACCACAAGGTTAGCTATCCACTTTGAATACCTTAGGGGAACTATGATCATGGCATCCAACAGCTTCTTGATTTCCTTTTCAATCAAAGGCAATAAGAGAGGGTTGATAGGTCTTAATTTCTGCTTAAAAGGGATAGTGTTCTTCTCGAGTGGAATTTTATGTTGAATGATGTTGGTGTCATAGGTCTTAAGATCACTGTACTCCCAAGCAAAAATATCAGCAAATTGTTTCATCGGGGTGTAGTACTCAGAACTTTGGGCAGAATACAAGTGAGTGGACATATTTATGTACTTTGGATGGGCTTGACTCCCTACATTCTGTTTATGAACAACAAACTCATCTTCTTTTTTGGCAGGCTTATAAGGTACATCATTATGATCAAACAGCTTCTCTAGGGGCACCAATCCTTTGGGTATATGGTTACTAGGCAGCTGAATAATGATGTCTTGACCAATTTTGTCCTTTAGCTTAGACTGGTTGCATTCTTCAATGGTTTCATTTTCTTGGTTGTTGTGCATTTCAGAAAATTCATCAACGAGTTGCAAAAACCTATTAATTTCATCATCATCTTCAAAAACTTTCCAGTATTTAACATTGTCAAGCAGAGATGGTCTATATTTCACCTGAACTTCATAAGTCAATTTAGGAGGCAAAGGAGGAATAAACGTGCTAGCAGACACAACAAGGGAATCAGCAAGCTGGTTCTTCATTCTGGGGATGTAAGAAATGATGAAACTATTAAAAGAACCTTGGAGCTTCCATATCTCATCTCTGTATGCGTTCAGCCTTGGATGCCTTTCTTGGAAAGTTTTGTTCACCTATTGAATGATAAGTTCTGCATCTCCGAACACCTTCAGACCTTTGATGCCCATTTCTTTAGCAGCGTTAAAGCCCAATATCAAGGCTTCATACTTTGTTATGTTATTTGTGACCTAAAAATTTAACTTGAAAGATAAATGAATGCATTCTTATGTGGGGGACACAAGGACTACACCTACCCCTACATCTTCCTTAGAGCAAGCTTCATCAAAGAACATGTCCCAAATTTGTGGGCCTTCTTCCTCTGTGATTTGGCAAACTGGTTTCTTAAGCTCCATGGAGGCCAACTAGGATTCTTCAATCTAAAGAATACAGGCTCCAAAATCAGTGTCGACAGCATAGATGGCATGATTAGTGGGAATCCTTTCATCACTGATGATATAATCCAACTAAGCTTCTCTGTATAATCTCCTATTCTCACCTCCAAAAACTGGGACAGTAGCATAGGACAGATCATTTTGCAATGTTCCACCTAATCTCTTGATCCAACCTCTAGAAAGCAACATGCCAAACTTGGGGGATACATTTGCTACCACAATATCCATTATCATGCTCTTCATGGGCAGCTGAGACAAGGTGATGTCTAGGTCTTTGATTAATCCCAAACATTTCACTTTTCTAGAGTCAAAAGAAAATAGGTCATGATAAGACTTGGTAATGTCAAGACCCAACTCATCCATGATAGCATTTGGCATTAGATTATGGTTGGCTCCTATGTCCAGAAGGTATTTGTGAAGGATTTTGTCATGAATAGTCAAAGAGACATATAATGATGGGGTGTTGTCATCACAAATTTCAATCATTGGGCTGAGAACAATAGCTAGTTTGTTATCTTGCAGATTTATGTAGTCAATGGAGGCTTGGATGGCTTTAGGCTCAAGGGCCTCGAGGATAGATCTCTTGAAGGGCTCATTCTTCACTAATTTAATCAAAGGTATAGGTATGCTTAGCTTCTGAATTTCTGATTCAAAACTGAAAGGAGAAGGAGACTTGTCAAGGCCCCTTACCTCATGAGCTGGAGCTTTGAGGATGATGGGATCAACTGTTGGTCATTTCTGCTTTTTAGCTTGCTATATTGTAGGGATAGTAGCTCTCTGAATAGGTTTTTCCTTGCCATTATTTATCTTCGACCTCAGATTATATCACTGTTGATCAGAAGTTTGCAGAATAGCTCCATCATCCCACTCTTGGTTGATCTGGTCATTGAATAATGACTTTTCATAGGTAGCTTAGGTCAAAAACGAGGCACTGCCTTTGTATTCCAGACAATGGATCTCATCATCTTCTTCAAACTGTTCTTCTTCCATGACTACATTCTGGAAAGGGGTCTTTACCCTTTGGTCTTCATTGGCATCTTTGCTTCTTTGCAAAATATGCAACTGCTCATTAGCTCTTCTATATGGATTTGGATTTATAGGAGCAAAGGTATTAGGAACTCTTCGTTTCCCAGGGTGCTTCTCAACCTTTAATTTGGAGATTTCAGAGTCTAATGACTCTATCATATTGGTCATTTTATCTATATTGGGATCTGAAGATGACGAAGATTCGCCCCTATGTCTCCTTCTATCAACATTCCCCTTGAGCTTCTCTACAGCCATGATGTTTGATTCTACTTCCAAGGCTATGTCCTGCATATCAGCCAAGGTAGCACATCATCTCCCCCTCCACAGTAGACAGAAGTCAAAATCAAAGGCACTGGCATAGGTGAGTTTAGCAGAGGTAGTGGTGGGTTTTACTTCAGCTGGTATCTTGTTGTACATGCAGTTAAACCTCTTATTAAAATCAGACAACAACTCACCATTTTCCCTCTTTAAGTTCCCAATCTCAGTGTGGTAGTAGAGTAGATCCTTCTTATCTGCCAATGCTTTAGGATTGCATCATCTAAAGCCTCAATATCTGTTATAGAACTTGGGGTCAGTTCTCTGAACCGTTTTCTAGCCTCTCCATCTAGACTTTGGACAAAGACTCTCATCCATTTATCATCTTCACTAATGTCCAGGTTATTAGCATAGCTATAGAATGATTCAAGATGTTCCTCAGCTGGAACACCTTTAGTCCCAGTGAACTTAGGCTTATACTTTTGATATTCTCTAGTAGGTGTGGCATTCAAAGGAGTCGGCAGTACTAGAGGTCCATACCTAGCAGCTATGATTCTATCCATTTTGGTAGGTGCTTGTGGTCCTGCCATAGTTGTGGTGGCTACAAGGGTACTGGAAGTCTGAATGACAGAGGGTTGAGGAGTGACTGATAAGACTAAAGGAGTATGATGGATAGGAGGAGAGGCTTCCTTTGGGCTTACAACAAAAGGAGAACCTAAAGAATAAGGAGCTCTATGAATCTCTGAAATCTTTTCTTCACTGCTAGTATTCGATGCTATACTCTCAACATGTATTTGTTCTATTACAGGATTTTCTTGAAGAGATATTTAATATTGTTTAAATCTACCTGAACTTGATGCTCCTTTCTGCAATGCCTTTCTTTCTTTGATGATATTTTCAGGGTCAGGTACCGGGTCAGCTAGTGGCTTCTGAGGATTTCTCCTATTATGCCTCACAAACTAAGCCAGCACTATGAAGTGGAGTCACCAAGAGGTTCGTCCTCCAGTAGAGTTGCTAGATAGATTATTACAACCGAAAAAGTGTCCAGAGTTTGTCTATCATCAAAGTTGGATCAGTGTCATCCCCCAGGGAAGTTGAGCTTTAGTCTCCTCTCCCTGGCAACATTGCCAATTATGTTAGCGCTACAAGAAGCTCTCCTAGGATGTAGCTCGAAGATGCCTGGAAACATATAAATCTTCAATATCGTTCTCTGAACTATTGGAATTGATTGGGGTTTGGATCAAGTTAGATGACTATTTCAACCCTAGTTTCACTCAAAACATGCATGAACACCCTCATCTTGACAAGGCTTTCAACCACTAATGTTCAATAGTTTTCAGATTCAATGAATAAATGGAGAATCATGACTGTACTAGCAGATACATACATAAACACATATGAATGGCTAGCTACAAAAAGTAAATGAAGCTTACAAATCTAATTTATCAATGCAGAGATAAGATGACAGTTATCTAGCATTCGAAAGAGAAGCAAACATGAATAACTCATTTAAGTGCAAGCTTAGAACAGAGGGAAAGATGGCGATTACACATATAACAACAAAAGAAGCTTGTATCATTGGAATGAAGATGAGACACTAAGAGGAGTAGAGTCTCTACAGTCTCCAAAAGTTGAACCCCTGTTTCTTCTAACTTTCAGCCATTTATAGGCTTTTTACAATGCTCTCGAGCTCTTTGAGGCTCGAGATGTCTTAATCTATCCCCTTTGGCTTCTAACTGCTTGATGCCATAATTAGACAGGCATGAGCCAGAGGTCTCGTTTTCTAACAACACAGTAACCAAATTCTAGTAATTTTGCCGCACTGTCAGGTGGCTCGCTAGTGCCAGCGACGTTCCATGACCATTTATGTTGGTTGGGCTGCACCGTGTTGTTGTTTTTTCCCCTTTCGGCCATATATTCCGTTATTTCAGTTCACCTATCTAAGTGTAAAAAGATACTAACAAAGCCAAAATAGAGCTATTGGGAGCTATCGAAAGCCAAAACATATATAGATATGTATTTAACATTATCAGCGGCATAAAACCATACATATATGCAATACACTATTGGAGCAGAAAGGAAGAGCTTATATATGTGTGCGTGGAATAAACTATCGGAGCGGGCATAAATATCAACGACAGCAGAAATCAGTGGTTTGGCTTTGTGCCATCACCCCAAACCCCCAATTGCGATACATATATGCAAACCTGCTGCAACATTTTCCTCTAGTTAATGTATATCGCATCTGCCCATCGCATAATGCCCAAAGGGCTGTCCTTTTGTATTTTAGAAATATGTTAAAAAACTAAAGATGCTGTAAAAATGGCCTTGGGCTGATTTGAAATGACATACAATAGCCTTACGGAACCCTTTCGGGTCTGGTTTATCGCATCGGCACTTTATCCTTTGTATTTCGTTTGATAAACGAAATACGCAATTACAAATGAAATTGTTGTTTCCTGGAACTCAAATTATATCGAATATGGTTTATAATGTTATTGGGTTCGGCTAATCACATCGCACATACATATAGATATAAGCCCCGCTCCATTATGTTTCTCCGATTGTGATATTGCGATGCAATTGATCGTAATCACATATCACGATAACCCCGGGCCGTTTGGTGAGCGCTCTATTGTTGTTTGTCGATTGTGATTTGTTGATCAAATCTAGTCCGTTGATCAACCAGATCTGACGGCTGCTGTGCCAAGTTGTTGTAAGCCTCCGCTAAGCCTTATTTCACTGTTTTCTTGTGTTTTTTGCCTCCCGATAGTGCTTTTCCGCCTGTTTTAAGGTTCCCCTTATGCGGCGGTTTTGATCTTTTGAATGATTTTAAGAAGACTTTGAAGACTTAGAGAGTGTTTTGGATCTAGTTTGTTCAACACCTCAAGGCTAATAGCTACAATGATGGTGCATACCATGCAAGAACTATATTGTTCAATACTTCATTAAAATCAACAAATTTTGCCACTAATTTCATCATGGACAAGATAATCTATATTTGTATGCAGAAAATGTACCATGAGGATATTGAACTTCCTTATGCATCACTTGTATTTGATTGTGATACCTGGTTTAGTTTTGATTTTGATAGAGCGAACCTTAAAGGAAGACTCTGAAAAGGGAAATGCAACATTTTTTTATACCTTCAGCACTCATGTATGTCACTCTTATGAATTATGTAGCAATGCATTTACCTTCTACACCAACATGTCAATCACATCAAAATATACCTTGTAAATGAACCATCAACAAAATAATTTATTGTTGGGGAAACTTACATGCAACGTGCTACAAAGCCAACCTCGGTTGGAGATGTTTTAGGGCCAACCTATC
>APFE030549374.1:329-57681 GCA_000404065.3 Pinus taeda | reverse complement strand
GCAATTTAGAGTTTATCTAACACATTTTGTTGTCTGAAATCCACCATGGATAAGTACAACTCGATGATAATAGTGTGTTATATTTTCCTGGGCAAGAACAATGAGGTAAGGGGTCAGGATCTTTGTAACATTCCTGGGTGATTCAACTAATCTGTAGTAGTAGTTGGGAAACACTTTTTAGCATGACAATCAACCTCAGTTTGGTAGCAGTAAATTGTTTCAGATAATAGCTAAGAGTATGTTCTAGAATGTTGAGTAAATATCCATAAAAAATCAGTCAAGGTGCTTTATATTTGTAGGACAAGGAGACACTTGTACCAATTTAAGAGTGTTCCTTTGATATATTTGGAAGGCTATTATAGAGAAGTTTTGGAGACATTTTAACCAATACACAAACTTTTGTATATCGATAATCCTGAGGTGATCAAAATATTGATTCATTGCTGCATACACAGTAATTTTCTGAGAAATTTTGACAGCTGTAGCAATCTTCCTAAAACCATATAAATGCAACTTGAAAAAAAACGTATGAATTAGATGACTTTTCATTGTTAAAGGACTATATTGTGGCAAGCAATAACGGAGTTATTGTAGTAGCATTTTGAGGGAATTTTTGTGGATTGCAATAACTCATAGAATATTACAGTAGAACAACAAGGGAGATTGATTGAGGGTTAAGAAAATATGTCTCATTTTTGGGATATAAACAAAGTGCTCAAACAAGAAGTCACTTTCAGATCATCATCAACACATATACACATGGAGTTGGGGAGATGGCTTAGTATTCGGCGATTCGACCCATCCTCTACTCATGTACCAACTTCAGATCTCCCATACCCTATTCTAGAATTTTCACATGTAGGGAGAAGGATTACCTCTAATATGAGGAATTCTCTAACCTAGTGCCCTAATTTAGGGTTAGCCCATTATTTTATTGGCTTGTAGTATTGGAGCTGCATCCAACTTTGGAAATTTAGATCATGGAGTTGGCATAGTTCTTAAGGTGATAACACATGGATTGTTGATTTGGAGACCTACGCACCCACAATTTTTTATGGAATTTGGATTGGTTTGGTTTGGGCAGGTCATCAACATGTCTCTTCACCTTCCACCCCACTTGGAGTTTCTTTTCAAATATCTATGACCTTTATAAGTGGAAACCATGCCACATGTGCTAGCATTACATCATGAATCATTCACTTGGATAACCTAGTGCCCGCTTTACATGGGGGACCTTGAGGGAATTTTGGTTACTCTTCACATTCCTTTCCTTGTTGACACATCTTGGACACAACACATGCATAGTGCCTATTGACCTTAAAAATTACGTACCCCTGAAGTTTTTGACAAAAAATGCATAAGTCAAATAATGGCCCTAGTTGGAAAAAATGTTTTTCCAAAGGCAAGTGATCCCTATCACACATGTGAGATATGAATTCACAAAATATTATATGTTTTCCATCGGTAAAATGTGATTGAAGTAAGGAGACTTTAAGCAATAATAACAACTGGATTTATGATAGTTCTTGAAGCCTTGAAATAAGAAATGTTGCACTTGAAACATGACACTTGATGATTTGAATCTAACCTTAAAAACATTAAGTTTGTTTTTCCCCAAATTCAAATGACATTAGAAGCCATTTTTGTGGCCCCATTAAACTAGTCTATGATCTCTATTGACAATAGTGAATTCAGCCTAAAAAACACTGAGTTGTTGAAGGATGGCATTGTCAAGAGTAGAATTGTTTTTTGGTACAACCTAAAGGGCATTGTTGCTACAATTTTTAAGGTAGTGTCAATCCAAATTCAGTCACAGTTAGAGAAGATCATCAGAGATGGAATGCAATGGTTTATAGTACACTTTTTCCAACTTCCAACAACAATGTTGGGTTTCTATTGCATAACCATAAAAATCACAAACTAATTGACTTGAGGTAGAATTTGGAGGATACTGTGCGACATATCCTGGCAAAATGTATGGCAAAAAGGTTCCTAATCCTTACAATGCATTGGCAATGGGTCTAAGACCTTGAAAATTACAATATTTTCTTCTCGCGAAATCTAGATAACGTTTTTTTGGATTTTGGAAAGTAAATTTTGCGTGTTAGCTGCTTTATTGAGAGTATGGAAGGATACACGCAGAACCCATTATATATCAGCATTATTAGAGGCAATGGGTGGCCTAATTTCATGCACTATTTAGTCTTGCAAACAATGGTTTGACAACTTTCTCTAGTAGTGACTACAAGGTAAACCTCTTCAAAATTTTCTAAGAATTTTAAGGATCAAAATTGTCCAAGCATTTGACATTTTGCACTATACTCTAAAGCAATTGTAGAATGAAACATTGACAATTGATTTGGACAAATATATGACAGAAAAAAGGCCAAATATTCTCTAGCAAGGTTACCTTCGGTAAAGCATGTAAAGGACAACCATTTACCTAGCCATAAAATCTACATATTTGTATTGTTAAAGAGCCATATAGCAACAGTTTGGGATTTTTACTAGAAATGAAATTGTTCCCATGATTCCTTGTTGCACTTCTGAAATAGGACTAAATAGTGAGAAACATCATGACTAATTTTATGATATTCCTTTGTTGTCATCTAGGAAGAAAAATATAGAAAGGGATAAATTACCCTCAAGTATAAGTTTCCCGCACTAGATTCATTCCCTAGAAAGAAAAACAGGAAGCCACTTAGTTGAAACTTGGGGATGAAATACCAACTATTTTGAAAATTCCAAGAAAAGTACTAACACTATTTGGGAAATTTAGAATGGGGAGTAATCTTGTCATAATTTTTAATGAAGTAGTTGGTCTAGGGGAGAATCAATTTGATGAGATTCTTTAGCAGCCAAGAAGTACTAATATAGATGAGCTCATCAAAATTCCTTTATATTTCCCCAAACTAAATAATGAGGAGGGAAACAGGTCTATTTATGAGGAAATTTCCTTCTAGGAACTATTAGTTGTACTTTCTAAATTCGAGAAAGACGAGTCATGGGCCTAATGACCAGATTATTTGAGTTCTTTAGTGGTTTTTTTAATATTCTTGGCACTTATCTACTATGAGTGGTGGAGGAAGTAAGGATTGCGGGTAAGGTTTGTGTGCCACTTAACACTACATTTTTAGCCCTAATACATAATTTTATCAGCTAAGGACCTTTGATTATTTTCATTCTATTCTACTATGCAACTAAGTATACAAGATTATCTCAAAGGTACTAGTTATTAGGCAAAATAGATCACTTTTAGGTATCATTTCCCCTAAATAGTTTGGTTTCTTGGAGGATAGGAATATTCATGAAGCAATTGGTGCTACTTGCGAGGGATTGCACTCAATCAAAGTCAAGAAGTTTCCTTCTATGGTATTAAAGTTGTCTCTCTCAAAGGCACATGATGGAGGTTTTTGGCTTTATCTAAGACTTCTTCTTATACATATTGTGTCCAACCTTTTTGTTGTTAATTCGATTAGGGCTACGTCTCTTCAATCTCATTTGTATTACCCATGAATGGGTCAAACTCTCCTTTAGGCCATCCAGATGGCTTATAGGGTTTCCCTCTATCCCCTTACCTTTTTTTTGGTAGTAAAAGATCTCCTTAGATCCATTAAATAGGTTGAGAACTCTAAAGGAGATAAAAATGGGAGATAAATGTTGGTTTGATTTATTTCAAAAAATAATTCCTTTTTGTAATTCACTTGATTAAAAAAGGTGATTTTTTTTAGCAATTCACTGCAATAAGTTGATTTCTTCATGAATCACTTAAATTGGAATTAATTTCAACTACACAAGCAAATTTTCCACTAAAGCTATAAAAATAGGTTAAATAGGGAGATCAAAATACAATTGATCAATCAATAGGAGTTAAAGAGCAAGAAAGGAACAAACACAACGGTTGTATGGAATCCATACATCATTCATACAACAAATATGTATAATCATATGGATCTGTACAACATATCCACATCGTCATACAAAGTTGTACATCAAAGCCATTTTTTTCTCTTTTTCATGCAAATTTGTTTCTGAGGTGAAATATTTTAGCAAATTTGTGGAGGTTTCCTTGTAACTTTTAACTGAATAAAAATCAAATTTGAAAAATAAACTATCTATGTCTAAATTTTTTTATGCTTCAATTGTTTCCATTTCTAGCTATTATGTGATTAATGCAATCTTCAAAAAATTAAATTGTTTTCTACTAAAGTAATTATAATGAGTTTTAAATAAGATAAGATAAGATAATTTTATTAATGTTTGTGTGTGACCACAAGAGTAGGTCAATGGGACTAAAATATACATCCAGTGTAAATACAAGACACGTGGGAATCCAAATGCAACTCCAGTGTAACTCCAAAACTAATAAGACTAAAATAAGACCAAAATAAAAAGGTACAATCTGTGAATATATAAAATCATATCTAAGGACCAAAAATGTAAAATATGAAGTATGTTTGCTAATAGACTGTGTAACTCCAAAGATGTGAAGGGGAATTTTTACAAACACCTTGGGTTGGAAAATGAAGGTTTGAAAATGAAGGAAAATTTAGATTTATACTACATGGAAAGTGGGACTAAGATAAATGAAAAATGTCCCATAATCTTCAATCATTTTTAATGAAGCCCAACTAGATTTTAAATATGATTTATAGATTTTGTTACCTTTCCAAAGACTAGACCTTGACTTAGGTGTAAAGCTCTTGGGATTTACTCTAAACCCTAATGGGTATCAATAAAGGATTAGTCTTGATTGCTTGGTAAAACTAAGAGGAGGATTACCTTATGGTGCAATTGATGGCTTTCTAATAGGAGAAGATTTATTTTGGTTAAATTTGTTATAGAGGTTCTTCCAATCTATTGGAAAACAATATCCCACATTCCAAACGGGGCATTGAAGATGATAATGAGATTAAGTTACATTTTTTATGGAAAGATAATTCTACAAAAGGTGGTTTTCATTTGTCTAAGTAACAGTCTTTGGCGCTTCCAAAAGATGGAGGGGGGAAGGACTTGAACATATAAATCACTTTAGAATGACTCTATTTGGTAAGATAAGATAAGATTTTGCATTTATGTCTAATGAAGGACCACAAAAGTAGGTAAATAGGACTCTGTCAATACAAAGTTGTCTATATATAGTGGGAACATTAAAAAAACTCCTATATAAAGAAAAGGAAAAGCATGAATCTAACCTAATCTCAATCATGGAGAACAAGCTCTAAAAATGGAGGGCCACTCTGATAGAGTGGTACAAAATAGTAGGCTCCAAGATCTAGAATACAAATGCTGAAAGTAGATCATGGCCCATTGAGACCATCTCTCCTAACAACCAAAGCTAAATGGAGGAAGCTCAAAATAAAATGTTAAGTAGAGGAGCCAAATAGGTGGCTAGACAATATACTATGTAGTCACTGAAAGGAGGTGGCCAAACTCTAGAATCTATATGATCTCCTCTAACCACAAGGCTGTCGAGGTCTCTATGGTATCTAGATTGTCCCCCTCGTCCTAAAAGAGTCTCTAGAACCTTATCTTTAGAGATAGTTTGTGGAGGATTATTATACATAAATATATTGCTCGACACTTTATTAGATTGGATAAGAAAGACAAAGCAAGCCTATAAGGAATGTGTCTAACTAGTGGAAGGATTTGGTCTTAGCATCCCTGATTGCTAGTATATACTTGGCTTGAAGAGTTTATGATAGAACCAAGGTGAGGATAGGGGTAGATTTCATTTTGGAGTATGGTAACAGTATTCCTTTACTTCTATATCTCATCTAATTTTCAAATTAGAGATATTTATTTACACTAAACTATGTGGAAGATTTGAATATTACATATATTTGGCAGAAAGATTAGAAAACCTCCAATATGTTGGGTCTAAAGGGTGAATTAATTGTTTAAATCCATGAATTAAGGAGGAGTCACATCATATTAGTTTAAAGAGGTGGTGAATTGTCTTGTTCTTTGAATAAGACAAGTGGCTTGTATACAAGAAAGTTGGGCTGAATAAATTTAAGAGCTAAAAAAATGTTCCTAGGAAGTGGTGGTGGTGGGAAAAAAACTAGAAAGTCAAGGTCCTTAAGAAGACTATCATCCACATGTGGCTATCCTTAGGAAATGTTACAAAGGAGACAGTTCCATGGGATTAGTATGTGTAATTTACAAGAGCTATGTAGAAAATACTTTTTCAATTATCCGTAGAGAATATTGCTCACATTTCAATTTTGTGTACTTATATTTCACAAGCCTAGGCTGAAATTTCTAACTGGCTCAACCTGAAATGCCTATGGGATGAGAATAGTATCAATGATTGCCTTCGACAATGGTTTCAATTCCTAGGTCTAAAAAAGCTTAAACTATTCCTTTTGTCATCATGTGGAGATTCTTTACCTAGTTGCGCATGCAGCGTCTCTTTTAACAATACAATGCCAATCCAAGCATTTTAATAAACAAGAAGAAGATAACTCATGCTCAAGCCATACATACTTATTCCCCATTTTGAGTGGGAGGGTAAGGAAGAGATATGCTTGTTAAAAAAGAATTGAAAGTATGGTTTGAAAACAGGAAAAGAGTGTCTGGCCTAGCCGAGGAAAGAAACAAATGTTAACTTTGTCCACTAAACCTCTTCCTACGCTTCTCTCGCCTCTAATGCCTTTGTTGTTTTCTAAGATGGTGCTACCTTAGCTGTTGGTACATGCTGAACTTGGAAAACTATTTTTCAATGAATTCTATGTCTAGTTCTTGAATTGGGTGTAAACCTATAAGCTTTGAACTCATAACCCTTACTTGCTTAATGAATTATGTATCTATTTCTAGAATTGTATGTAAACCTATAAGCTCTAGACTCATAACCCTTTCATTTGTAGAAAAATCCTACATTTAAAATGCTTAATTTGTTTTAGGAAATTGGGTGGATTTGTGTTCAGACCTGAGTTTCGTTTCTTGCAGCTATGTATGTGAACCTCGTCAACATGTCAGCCTAAAAACCAAAAAAAGCTACTTTGTGTAAGAGGAAAAGGTAAAGCTCCCTTCAACCCTTCCTTTTCCACTCATATTATTCTCTCCACCATATTGTTAGGATTTAATATTTTGACAAATTCTTGTCTATTCATACCCATGGATACACATTATATTGTTTTTTTCCATACATTTCAATTTGCTATATCAAAATTACAACTGATTGAAAAATTAGATAAAGAACCTATAATAACTATACAACAATTTAAATGTTTAAAACTTAAGTAAAAATAAAGAATGAAAACAAAACGTAATAAGACATAATTGTAAATATATGAAAAATTCAAGCCAAATGAATTTATAGGAAAACATTCATAAAGATTAAGAAACATACTATTCAACATTGAGTGAAATTGGATTTGACACAGAAATAATTCAAAGACAAAAATATTATTTAAAAGAAAGAAAAACTAAAACACAAAAATGGGAAATACTGAAATAAAGAAGTGCATGCTACACAACTCTCGAGTTTAGACCACAACAGCAAAAAAGACAAGACAATGAAGGAGTAGACAAATTGGAATTCTATGAGGATTTAAAAAGTTAGAACACTAATTTGATGCTTGAATAAGAAGAGACATCAACCCTCATAGATTTTGAACAAATAAAGACAACCTACGAATATATAAACTTTGGAAAAGACAAGGAAAAGAAAATGGACGAAGGGATAGCTCAACTGATTGTCACTAATCTTGCTAAGCTTTTGGATATTTCGGATCCTAAAAGGTGCCTATTTCGGATCCTATTTGGTTAAGAACGCTAGTTTTGACCTACATATTTATAGGAATGCCATAAATGAATATGGAAAAAATCCCTGTGAGATTTTCCTTGGGATAAAAGAAGATAATGGAAGGACAATAAAATATTTGTTCTAAATCGTAGGCCCAATTTCATCTATCTAACAATCAAATCCAAATTGCTAATTCTTAAAAAAAAGATTATGTGTAGAATCATTGACACTTAATATGTTGTATATGGAAACCTAAATTTGATTATCTTTTTATTTGCTGTAGGAAAGCTTTGCCCGGGTAAAATTTCACGATCTCTGTGCCTGTTCTTCCCTGTGAGATAAAATTCTCACAAAAAGTAACCAATTCATTATTTTAAATTCTCTAATGAGATTATCACACAACCATTCATAGCAAGCCTCTCTGATATCGCTATAGATAACAAACTATCAAAAGGTGCACATGTACTTATATTTGCACAGTTTTCTGGATAATTAGGTTGTTGAAATGATGGCCACCACGTCTGAGTTCCATATAAAGAATATTTCGAAGGGGGTACACTATGTGGGTCTGAAGATTGAGAGAAGCTTGCAGAGGGGAATGGTAGTGGTGGAAGTTCTGATGGGGGTACTTGGGAAATTGGCATTGTTCCTACTGAGAAAGGAGCCACTGACCCAGAACTTCTAATATGAACGGATGATGAGCTAATTGGTGGATTCATGTTATTGGGTCCCTTAGAGAAAGGATGAAGATTTGTGGGAGTTACTTCATTAAGATATGAAGATCCATTGTTTTCTTCAGCGGATGTGTTCACGTCGTTTACTGGACCAAAATGGGGCCTCAACCGATCCTGCAATTGTCCAGGTGCAGATGATAGACAACATTGCAGTTCGTCTGAGAGAAGCATTAGCCGGTTGTCGAAAATAGGTGGACCACTATAAGGTGTTGCTGCAGGCCTAGGAATTTGACGAATAACGAGTTCAGGCCTTACTGCATTGCTAAATGATGGAGTAGAAGTTGGCATGCCAGATGGTGGAGCAGCTAGTTGTGGTGCATGAACCGGAGCTGAGAAAGGCATGCCCATTGGACGAATATCAATTGGTGTGAATGGCGAAGGCCCAGAATTTTGCATAGCCTACAGTCATGGACCTGGCCTCGGGGATTGTGCTTCTGCCCAAGGAGGCCGAGGCCTACCAATAAAAATATTTTGCATGTTAACTGCTAGAGACACTGTAGAATCTGTAGGCAATATAAATGGCTGTTGGGTTTTGTAACCCATAGTTTATTCCCTGCTGGAGGATAACCAGTCCCCTGAGTTGGGGGCCGCTTACCTGAGTAAAAAAACGGATCTATGTTTCATGCCAAAGATGATTCGCATACATGGCGGCGGGTATGAAATCTAATAGAAAAATTTAGTTTAACAAAATAAGTTGTGCAAAAAAATAGGAACCAAAATGAAACTAGGATAAGCCAATAGAAAAACCACACAGATACATTCAACTCATGCTTAATTAGGCTAAACTATAACATAGTGTCTTGATCTATAGGTTATTTTCATGATTTGATTCAGCACACTAGGCTGTCTGAATCGAAACTAGGACCGAATCAAACCCTATAATAACCCAATGGTAGAAATTGTATTGTGAATTTCGAAGATTTAGTACCTGGAAAAATAAGCATCCTTCGTCCAGTGCAATAGCCGAAAATTCTAAAAGAAAAAAAGCACAATTACTCTTGGAGGCTGAGTTCGAAAGAACTGGCATAAACCTACTTCAAATTGAAAGGACAACGTAGATGAAGATCCAGTTTCAAATGAATTCCGAGAGATCTGTATTCCAAGGTATCAATTGTCAGCAAATCCAGTGATTTTGACAGCAATTTCAGCGATCTGATGGTAATCTGAAACATGTAGATGCTCCCACCCATCATTGTTATTGTTGCTCTGGTAATCACCGACGAGAAATATTAAAAGGCAAGATAAATATGTTAGAACATCAAAAGAAGTGAAAATAAAAATTAAAGAAATGCAAAAGACTCTGTGGCTGCCACAAATTTTCCTTTAATAGATATTTGAGATCCCCTTGAAAGTGGCAACGATTCCATTAAAATGTTAAAAACATTCATACTTGAGAGATAAATACCTAATCTCATGATAGATACCTAATAAATTATCTTTGCATAAATATTTTAATAATAAAATTAAGTTATAAATATCAAGTTATTTTTTATTTTTTAAATGGGAATTTTCATTTTGTATTGATATGATATCTTAAATTATTTTTACTTAGTTAATATTTCATTTTCTTTTATAAGGTTATTTTAAAATTATTTTACTTAATATTTTATTTATTTTTTAATGTTGGAAAATAGGTTATTTTTACTTAGTTAATATTTCATTTTCTTTTATAGGTTATTTTAAAATTATTTTTACTTAATATTTTATTTTATTTTTAATGTTGAAAAATAGGTTAACACTCTAGGACCTATGGGCATATGGAAGGAATGTAAGACTCCTCTTTATGGACTATAAGCTAGTAATTCCAAGTTGCATGACTTTTCTTGAATAATGGTGATGAGAACATTTTCATTCATGGATAGGAGTTAATGAAGGTTATATTCACTAATAGTTTGATAACTTATAATAATTTTTCTCTTTTGAAAAAAAAAGAGCATTTTTTTCTTATGTAAAATTGCTTCTACTTGGCTAAGAGTTCATCTTCCTCATAAGTAACAAAATAGGTTACAACCCAAGACCCAAACACATCTAATAGGAATGAAAGGCCATTATAAACCACCAATTAGTTATTCCAAGAGACATGGTTTCCCTTAAATAATGGCAATTAATCGAACTGCTTTTTTGGATAAAAATCACAAATGATTTTCCCCTAAATGAGTTAACAACTAAGTTATGATAGGGTCTCCCACAGTTTAAAAACAAAGAAAAACATTATGGAATTTTTAATGAGAAATGCTAATTTGAGTGGAGTAGATATATAACATGATAATGATAATTAGTTTAAGCATCTTAAAAGATGAGATGATTGTTATTTGTGACTCAAATTTAATGGCGGAGATATAAATATTTTTAGTTTGAAATTTGGTAAGGATTATTTTGAGTTGATGGAAAAAAAAAAAAAAAAAAAAAAAAAAAAAAAAAAAAAAAAAAAAAAATCTTACATGTAGATGTTATAGAATTTGATTGTGTTAGGAATATTTAACGGTGTTGAATTTATTTTCCATCCAAAAATATCCATTTCATCAAATACGACTTCAATCAAAATTGGGTGATCTAATTTTTGCAGTGGCGATTTAAAAAAGTGTAAACCAAGCATTTAGCCTTCTTCCAATAATTCTTAGATGAACTCTCCATGTGCCGATGAATTCACATTGTTGTTAGTCCCTCACATCCTTCTCAAGGCTTGTAGATGCGGCATCAAATTGCACAACCCTTAGCATGCAACTATTCATGAAATTCAAATGGAGTTCATTAAGGCTAGTGTTTGTGTGGATGTTGTTTCGTCTCAAATCAACTCATCATTATAGGGTGCACTCACAACCTTACACAACCACAATGTTGATGGATATAGATGATGTATTTGAATTCATTAAGAAGCAAGGCACTCAACTCTAAGTTTGGTGGTTTATCTAGTATGCTCTAGCTTACTTTTATGTGTTTCTTTTTCCTTTGATTTCTTAGTCTATGAATTGGGATTTTCAACCTTTCTTATATAACACTACTCTCCCCCTCAAACCACTAGTTGATCACTTATGTTGTCTTTCTTTGAACCTCCCACATCCCTATCCCTCGTCTAAACTAAGCTTGGAAATTATGTGGTTCCTTCATCCTTGCACACACTATCTCCTCTTTATCATAGTGTGCCTACTCATCACCATGCCCCATCTTGGAACAAGCCTAGGCCATTGAGATTGAGTGGGTGATGATGGAAACCTTGAATTTGAGCCTAGAAAAATGGTAAGAACTTAGTTACCAATTATTGCAATCACACCCCCTAGTAGTTAGGAATGACATCGATATAGTTAATATAGAGCCTTGAGCAGAGAGGTGTCTCCTTGCGGATGAGGAGATTAAAGAAGATATAGGAAACTTTCTTGCATACCATTCATGGTCATTACAAAAAGTATCTTTAGTGTGACAATTTCTACTAAAAAGTAGGACAATTATGGGCAAGGTGTCAGTGAAGAGGAGTGAGACCTAACAAAAAAGAATCTTATGCATTGATACCCTTCAACTACAAGTCTGTAAATTGGACAAAAAGGTGTATCTTCTAACAAAAAATATATTTATCATTAATGTATTTGTCATCATCATTAATATATTTTTCATGATGGCTAAGGCCATACTCCGATAATTTATTACCATTTGTTGTAATATTAGGGAGAGGATAAGGCCAACCTAGTAAAATTTGTACATGTGGGCTCATTAACCCCTAGGAAAAGCCCTCCTTGTGTATAAATACACTGCAACTCTTATTTGTATTCCATCATCTTATGATATTCTTGATCTCCCTTATAGAGATTTTAATGCCTAAGGGAACATATCTCTATGAATCTCTTGTATAGCATGCTTTTTCTTGGGCCTCTCTAGTGCACAAGGGTTATCTCTCTCTAGAACACGTGTCCAAGTTCATCAGAATTTTTAAATACTTGAGGACGTGGCTAGAAGTTATGGCCAGATTTTTTCCACGTGCTGTTACTAGGTTAGCCTTTGAATGGTTTGAAAACCTTCCCAAGATCTCTATAGAGACTTTTGATGAAATATGTGATAATTTTTTGGGAATGTATGCTCTTAAATGAATCGATGTATTTTAAATGGTTAGGCTTATATGATTAAAGTAAGGAAAGTGGGAAGTTGTTGGATCTCCAAAATGTCATCCACTTTCACCTTTCTTTCCATTATTTTACCCTCATTTTGTAACTCTGTAACTCTATAAACCCTACATTAGTAACCATTTTCATAACCATATAGGTTTATTATTATTATTTTCCAAAGTCATTAATTTTAAGTTTTTAAAGTGAATTTGTGATTAATTATGCGGAAATTAACACATTTTCACACACACACACACACACACACATATATAAAATGAGTTTTTTGATATGGTAGGCCTACTTGAAGATTCTAGAAGGGTCCTACTTGGCCTCCTAACTACAAATTCGAATTTCGAATACCAACTCATGTGGATTTGTAGAACATTTGAGGAATATATGGATCATTAAGCTAAGAACATTCAAAAGATAAGAATCATGGAGGTTTTGATATGTGTCTGTATCAAAACTATGAGAGAATTTGGAGAGGATTTGTATCTTGTATTTTTAGGAGATTGGTTGAGACAAATGTGGATTTGGGAGAGATTTGAGGGATACGTATGGATTGATCAGTTATCCCTAGTTTTTGTATAAATAGGGGTGCATCCTGCAAAGGAGCCCATGTATATAATTTATATCCTATCTATCTATTCATCCATCTTGTAATTGTTTTGGAGCTTTTCTAGATCTTTATGAAATATAAGTTGTTGTCTTGATCTCCAAGATGTGAGAGTTGTTTGGTGTGCATACTGATGCATGGAGGGCCCCATCAACCATAATTTGCATATCTTTGTATATATTGGTAACATATTATAGTTTTGTCATTTCATTTCCTTTCAGCGAGTGTGCTTTCAATTATGCAAGTGTGAATGTGATTTCCCTTCAGAAAGTGTGCTTTCAATTATGCAAGTGCGAGTATGATTTCCTTTCTGCAAGTTTGATTTCCATGATGAAAGTGTAGTTTAATTTTCAATTCTGCAAGTGTGGTGTGATTTCCTTTATGCAAGTGTGATTTTCATTTATGCAAGCGTGGTGTGATTTCCTTGATGCAAGTGTGATTTCAATTTCTTTGGTTTGGATTTAGTTTGATTTATTTTCTTAGTTTCAATTGCATTATATTAATCTAATTTGAAGAATAACCACCTAGTACATATAGTATAGGTATACCTCGTTAGTTTACAAAACCCCATGTTGACAAATTAAATGACAAGGATTTAACTAATGATTAAATCACTGAACATTTTGGCATCGTTTCCGAATAGGTATACGTAGGTGTTTATTTTGAAGTTTAGACAACTCATCATAGTTGCATTCACTTTTAGATGCATGGTTAAAAGCATGTTAAAATCATTTTGCATTTTAGATTTTAATAATTTTTCAAAACTTCGTACTAATCTATGTGCACGATAGGAATTATCAACTAGTTGGACTAATTCATAGACAATTAAGGAATTTGAAGAATGTCCTTCCAAGAACTCTCTCAAATCCTAGCAACGTCTGGGATATCTGCTTCTCAGGAAGAGTATATTTTAATTTCATTCAAAAGTTTATCTATCTCTCCACCTCCACAAGAAGATCTTCAATTCTCTTTTGATTCCTCTTGTCAATTTTTTGAAGGCACTGAAGAATCATGTAATACTGTTGATGGGGAGAAACTATTAGAATCTGAGGAATGCATAATAAACGAGGATATTCAAAGTGATTTAAACTAAGAAAGGAATGAGGAATGTCATGGCCTTATTGAAACATGGTTCCAATCAAGGATCAAATCACCTTATTTCTTAATTGCATTATCAAAACAATTCGGTTTTCATGCTTTGATGTGTTTTAATGCATATTTTTCAGAACTAAGCATGAATATATTTTTACTCCTATTACACACATGGTTACACTAGAAATATGCATACGCTTGAAATAAGTTTTCTATTTCCAATAGAATAGAGTAGGATAGAATCAATGAATAAAAACCAAGTTTGGTGATGTGTTTTTTTTAAGTTTTTAAGTTAGATTTCATTTTATTTGAAATTTTGCTTTTGGTGGTGCAGTAAGAGACACCGTGAAGATGTACAAAGAGAATAAATATTTGAGAAAAAGGAGAATAAATAAGAGTTTTGAGAGCCACAATTTCAATTTAGAGATCAGTTCCTTTTGCTTTGTCTTTTAGTTTTACATTATAAATGAATAAAGAGCTTCAATATTGCTGATTATGCTCTATTATTGCCCATAGGGCTTTGGATTGATGGTGAATGGGTGCACTATTAAGACACTCCTTGTGATAGGTCGCTAGTTCAAATCCCCTATGGGTGCTAACCTACCAAAAAAAATATATATATTATGCTCTCTTATTGCGCTCTCTGTGATCTGGAAGATTAGAAAATAAAATTGAACAAAGTTAGTTTTAAATTTTTGCAATAAAAATTATATAAAAAATATAAATTCATAATCAAAAGTATAATTACAGGCCTTTAGAAAGATCAAACAGAAAAAAATTATGTTTCTGGTGGATCAAACACTATTGTAAACCCTTATTTTGACCCTTTTTGCACCTCATTTGGCAAAAAATTGAGAAATATATGATTGTTTTAAGTTTCTATACAATTATGTTGTTAATGAGCCTACAATTCAGCCCAAACCCGACTGATGCACTTAGAAATCGAGAACGGTACACGAATCTAGCCTTCTCGATCATTGGGTGAATTTGTAGGATGGTTAAAACTACTCCCAATCCTCCATGCCATGGTCATATTTTGTTGCATGGGACCAGTGGTAAGGCTTAGCCCTGACCCCTTCCCCCAAAAGGGCGCATTTTAAACTTAAATATAGTTTTTTGAGTTATATTTAATAACAAACAATATAGATGAGTTGGTAAAGAGATTTGGTTGTGTGTGTGAAGACTTAGGTTCAATTCTTGTTGAGGCCATTCAACCTCCAAACATAATTTTGGCCACCTTCAGGAGGCCACGTGGCAACCAATGGTTGGTACACATGGTAATTCCTCGTTGACCCACCACTCGAACCCATTGACCAATAAAAATTAAACACGTCAACCAATTAAATAGCGCCACGTGTCAATCATGCATTGGCCAATGAGGCACAATCAACTTTCATAGTCAACTTGCTATGTCAGTGTACGCACTGCTGTCTGGGCATCCATGCAAACTCAAATTTCATTTTTTAGTTGTTTCCTAAAATGATCAAAACTCGATTTTGGGTTAGATTTTAGTGAAACAAAGTGTGTTGAATTCAAAACAATGCGATATACGCTTTGGAATTAGTTTCATGCTGATCCAAGAATTTTGAATTTTGAGCATTTGCTTGATCCATGAGATCATGGACAAGCGCGGAGCACTAAATAAAAAGGAAAAATGCAGTTACAGAGTTCAACTTTCATAAAAACCTAAAAATATTAACAAAACCAACTATGATAATTGAAAAACCACCATCTGAGTCTAAATGCAGGTTGTAAAGCAGCAAGGCAGTGCAACAATCCGTGTTTTTGGTAGCTGTAGAATCAACACAATTCAATACCTTATGTAAATTTGGTTTATCATATATTGATGAAGCATTAAGTGTGTGGAACTCAAAATTGGCTAGAAACAGGTAAAATTGCATTTAATTTTTCTTGAATTTGTTTTATTAGTACTATTTCTGAAGTTTTTTGTGTATATATCAGATGAAGAGGGACTAATCACCTCTCTCTTTTGAAAGTATTACATTTTATTATAGAAAAAGTGCTAACTTTTTTCAAGTTCTAGGTCGATGAAGGAGATCACTATATGCACAGAGCAAGTTTCTTTCAGAAGAGCATGATAATTTCATGTCAAATCACACAGATCAATTACACCATTACTACTAAACAAATTCTGATTTTACCATTGCTACTCATTCTAAGCCTATAGTCAATCCATAATTGTCCATCTCCCTTCTACCATAAACTCATTTCCCTTGGCAATCTTCATAGTTTCCTACCCAATTTTCACTCACCCTTAGCCCAAAAATAATGTCATTCAACTCCCTTACAAAGTTGAACCATCCCATTTTCCATTTCCTTCTCGTCAAATAAACCTTGCTTCAATGCAAATTTTCCATCTATAGTTATTTAAATTATTATTTCATGCTCGCATTAGATGATGAATAATTCACTAAGGCCTCCCTTCTAACAAGTTTTGACCCATCAACTCTGACACATCATCGAGATCAAAACTAGAGATATTTCAAGTACCTTCAGGCTTGCATGCCTTAATGGCGAGTTCTCTCACCAATAAGTAGTGGGAATACATCAATGTCCCCTATTTGTCAGATATTCTAGTTGACTCAACTTCGAAACATCAATTCATACCTAGTAAGATGTGCTTATGCATCTTGACTCTCATTGACATCAATGGTGAGTAGTCTCATGTTGGTTAATGACATTCATTAATGGCCAGTAATCCAATAATTTATTTTCTATGTTCGACATCGGCACACCTATTCACATAAACAAGAATTATTCCACCAAGTGGGAATGATTGAAGACTACATGATTTCAGCAGCTTGCAGCATGACTCAATTCAGAATTCAGCAGTCGTAACAGTAAATATGTCAATCTCATCTGCACATACAACCAAGAGAAGGAAGAAGCATATCAAATTCTTTTATTACATATTCCATGATCCAGTAGTAGCAGCCACACTCTTTGATATAAATAACTTTTCCACTTTTAAGGTAAGTGAAGGTATGTTGTTTTCTAATCTTTAATCATGTAATTCCTTAAATGTTAAAATTGTGATTTTGGAAAATCCATCATCGCATTCATATTCCTTTTCTCATTTGCCAAAAATTTAAAACACCTTTAGTTGGGGGGAAGGGATATTCACATTTCATGCCACATGACACATTTCATTTCATTCTAACCAACATATTTTTCCCAATCAACTATTATTTCATTTTGATTCCAAAAGATTATGTGTTTTGAAATGATCAATAGATGAGGATATTAAATGGATGATAGTCTAAAAATTAAAAATTTCTTTTAAATCAGGTTGTCCTTTCATTTGTCCTTGCGTTGTTTTAGGCTTGAACAAAGAAGAACTGGGCACTCAACATAGAAAATTGAGGAAGTGGGATTTGAAGAAGGATGATTTCAATAAGATAGGATTTATATTATTAAGCTGCTATAGTCATCATGTTGTTGTCTTATGGTGTTTTGGGTAGGTATTTTCTAATGTTTTGGGCATCTTCAACCATAGTTTTTCACTCTTTTGTGGTGTTTTTGAACAATTACAACCATCCTTGTTGTTGTTTTGTGATGATTCTCAACAACTACAACCACCCTTGTCAATTTTTTTTGTGTGGTGTTTTTCGACAATTACAACCACCATGGAATTATGATTTGTGGTGTTTTTGTGGGTAGGTTCAACAACAAAAAACTACAGTTGCTAAGAAACTAAATTTTTTGAAGTTATTTAGCTTCTCTAAGAATGCATTTCTAAGGATTTTCTAAGAATTAAGGAGATAAGTATATTTATTATTTTTTCATTTTATTTATTCTAGATTCGTTTTTGTATTTTTTTTTGGAGTAATGGATTTAGGTTAAGGTGCTTCTACTATAGTGACCAAGAGAAACACAAAGATTGACTTTATCCTTTTTGAAAGCATGTAACAAAGGTTTCCAAAATTGGAAGTGTCACTGCATGGGAATGGATATGCAATATATGTTAGAAACCTTACAATGGATCTTACCTAAGAGTGACGCAACTTAATAAAAAAAAAGGTGTGGAGTTTTTCTCAAAGAAAGTTGACGCATAAGAATAGAGGAAGCATGATATTGAGCAAAAAGAACAACCAACATCAAAAAATGCTATGAATCCATCAATTTAAGGGAGTAAACTAGCTAGAATGGTCAATTCTTAAGGGAAAGAGTAAGTTGAATCAAGAGTGACAAGGGTTACCCATGCTTGTGGTATCCCTATCAATGTGGTTTGATCTCCTTATTGGAAATACCTGCTGAGGGAAATTAACAAAATTCTTTAAGGGTTCATGAGGCCTAACTATGAAAAGATCCAAACTAAACTACTGAAAAAGAGGAAGGAGCTTGTTGAGGATGCTTTAGCACCTATTTGTTCTTTATGGAGTATCTCTGGGTTTAAAATTATTTTAGATGGATGAATAGATACTAGTTACAATATATTAATTAATAACATTTCCAATCCACCAAAAGGAGCAATGTTTTGAAGGATAAAGACTTGTCAGGGAGGTAAAAGGCACTCCATTCATCGGTGATATTTTAATAAAAAGTATTGAGAAAGTAGAAATTGCTAAAGTGGTGCAAGTTGATTATTGAAATCATATATGATGACATTTGTAGACTCCTTACATTATCCATAGTCTAAATTTGATATTTAGAAAAGTTTGACAATAAATTTCCATGGATTAAGGAACTCAGAGGAGAAGCAAGTGTTATAATTAAATTTATCATGAACTACCACCAGTCTCAAGCAATATTTCATGAATACTCTAGGTTATAGGTGTTGAAAGTTGTTGGGAAAAGATGTGCTTCAAATTTCATCTTGTTGGTCTACCTTGTTAAGGTGAAGAAACCATTAAATTCTATGGTGGTGGTGAATCAAAATTTGGTTGAGTGGAAACATACACATTAAGAGTGGGAAGCTATGGTGTGTAGATTATGTCTTAATGAGGATTAGTGGAGAAAGATAGAATTGTTGCTCAAGTTCACATCCCCTTCATTCGAGCTTCTTCAAAGTGTCGACAGAGACAAGATTTTCTTGGGAGAGATTTATTATAATATGGATATTGTTGTACCTTAAGAAACCAATTTCTTGGCTATATAGAAATTGTGCTTAAGACATTAATGATTATAATGATTGTCACTTGTTTGCCACTTAATTATATATTGTGTTCTCAAATGAAGGACCTAGGAATTCTGGTTCTTGACTCTCAATACTTAGGTGACAAGAAAAGATCAAAATTCCATTTGATTGTTGAATACAAATGATGAATGAAGGAAGATTGAATAAGTCATAGACACTATGTTGTTTTACACGGGATCTACTATCTATGACATTGGGAGAAGTTATAGATAATATGTTGTTTTAGACAGAAACTACTATCTGTAACTTAGAAGAATTGCAAAGGTGGGAACTTCAAGTATAGGAGCGCTCTTTTAAGGGATTTTAACTTTATTTACACAAGCAAATAAAGGCATGTAGCTTCAATTACTATACTTAAAGGAAGAAAACATAAGATGACACATAACAAAGAAGACACAAAATCATACCCAACAACATATGGAAAACTTTTGATTCTTCATTAATCAATAGTTGTATCGGGAATTCGGTAACTTACTCTTCAGGTTCTCCAAAATTTGAACCCTTTCTTTCTAAATTTTCCTCTTTTTATACATTATAAGACAGTTGATGATCACCAAAACTGTCAAACTATTAATATTTTCCTAATTGTCTAGAGTAAAAATTATTACAGAACATTACACAAAGGGTAAGAGACACCTCATACTAAAAAAAACATAGAATAATTGTAAGTAACCGAAGTAAGAAAATGATGATGACTATTGGGCTTTTTGGCTCTGTTTTTTGGTTGCTGAGTTTCTCTGTAGAAGCTTCAAAAATGATTAAGCTATTTTAATCATAATAAAATGTATTTGACTCAAACCTTGTGCATGGACTTGGGATTACGTAGGTATCAGGTGCATTTTTATTGGCCTAAACATAAGAAAACTCAACCAATCACCCTTATTTGGAGTTTTAGTCATCCACCGCTAAATTTGATTATCTTGCTTAAACAACGGAATCGACTAATTTACGCGGAACATTAGTTTTCCATGGAACTGAAAAGAATTAACATTTTGATTCATAAACCCGTCAGGTCCGCCTTAGTTGTGAGTGAACCATTTGATCATTCATTCAATCAACAGTTTGATCTTTCAAGACTCATGAGACTTTAAACCTGTTTGAAATAAATCTTATCGAGTCCACCTTTTCAATGCTCCATTGACTCCCATACAGACCTAATGGGAAATATAAATCGCCAATTAATAATCTAGCAGGTCTGACTTTAGCACTAAAAACCGATTATTTCTTCACCCACTATCCATCGGATCCCATCTATTTGGATGGATAGTTGAGATTTGCCTGGACTTCAGCCTGTTTAAACTATATTTGATATATCGTTGTGTCTGATAAGTTGCTGCCCAATTACCATTGGATCTGTGGCCTATTGATCAAACGGCCCAGATCTCTTGCAAGTACACCGTCGCATCAGATCTCCGAAACAAACCCATTTAAGTTAACTTGTGTATTACCGTTGGATCTATGGCTTGTTGATCAAATGGCCAGGACCTTCTCGCAGGTTTACATTCAAAGCCATCTCATCAATCAAACAAAATACTTCATTTCTTTCAGGCTTTGCATAATAAAGAATATAAGGGAACTACATTGAGGTTGAACCCCCACAATGATTCTAGGCCACACATTGTGGTCAACCATGCTCACGTCACGGTCAACTATGGGGGTTGAGCCTTAATTAACCTTCGTTCTTATTGTTTCCCCCCAGCACACCTCATCATACTCATCAAGCTATCGCTTGATCACGCCTCTTAAACCTGCATGGCCTTTAAAAAATGGTTTGATTTTCCATTTCTTTTGATTTTTGTTCCTTTTTGTCATAAAACTGAGAATAAGACGAAATTAACAATGGAAGCTACAATAGATACCATGGTCAAGGAAACTATGGAAATCATTTCATAATAGTTTTCGTAGCTTCTATTTTTTATGCTCATTTTGGGTATATAGTGAAGAAAATCATGGTTGAGAGATCTAACCAGTTTAACACTCCATTAACACCTTAGCACATGCCCTAAACACAAGATTTTATGATGAAGATTTTATTGCTCAAAGAAGTTGAAAGAGGAAGATACTAAGGATAGGGAACTAGAAAATGGAGGGAAAAAATATGTTTTAGAATAATTCCAGCTCATCTACATATGGAGGCAAAGGAAGAATTCACTAGTTTTGTTTCTAGCTTGGATGAGCATCCTGATAATTTGCTTTGGATGAGAGGATTACCATGAGTCCAGTTATATAGTGGATTTTTCAGGGAACAAGTGGTGTACATTTGCAAATAATTTCCATTGGTATTCTTTTACAAGTGCCAATCTCTCCCTCAACAAAAATAAATTGGAGCACTGATGGTTTTATTCATTTAGTGAAGCATAATAGGTTGAGTTTGTAGAAGATTGAGGATCGTGTTTATGTACATTCCGACCTTTGCCTTGAATCTTATAGGGCTCTAAAATATTGTAGTGGTCCGTGTAAGGGGTTGGATGTGGATTATGAATGTTTCGAATTGAATATCTCTCTTGAAGCATTGGATATTGATGAACATAGAAGTGGAATTGGAAATAGTTCTACAAATCGAGATTCCATTATGTGTGCATATTCTTCTTTTTTCCATGGTTAATATGAAGATGAGGATTATGACTATTAGCGTTTAGAATTTACTGTGTTCTATGTTCACTATTCATGGTTCATAGTACATATATACAACATTTTAGCCCTAAGGCTCATATATTAAGGCTAATTTTGGATATATATATAGCATCTTTTATCAATAACAAAAGCTATATTTGGAGTTTATTACTTGCATTATGATATTTTTTTTCTTCATACCATTCAACTTAATAATAATCAATTGACATAGCTTTCAAATCCTATATATCTAATTTATCATACAAATCTTAAGAATCCACTTTTTGAATTAACATTAGTCATTGTGGAACCTTCTCAAGGTGTGGCATGAGGTTAAAAAGTATAAGGAGAACAAATATATGTTTTAGAACTATTTAAATGGGATGGGAAATGGAATATGCATTAATATGTAACAATATAATTTCTTAGTGCAGTGTGCATTTAAGAAGTGCAATTTCCACTCAATCTACAACTAGAAATGTTGTTTTCTTAAAGAATAAAGGGAACAAAGTAGGTTTCATAACTATTTTTCAATGGTATGGAAAATGAAATATGCATTAATATGTAATAGCAAAATTTTTCAGTGTACTATGCACTTAAGAAATGCATTTTCCATTCAATCTACAACTAGAAATAATGTTTTTTTTTTATTTGGAAAAAATAAAAGTGAGAGATTTGACACACACTTGTATATGATATTCAAACAAAAGGTTTATTACTTATTCATATGATCAACATGGCTGCTCAATCACTCTTTCAACTTGTAGAAATTATTTACTTTTTGAAATTTTGTTAATTCTATTTTACTCTTCTATGTTATTGTTATATTCCATGTTTAACAATGTTTGAAAATTACTTTAATGCAACTAAAGAAAATAATAGCTAAAAAAATGAAGCCAACCACATCAATAAACACATTGAAAGGTGAATGCTAGCATCATTTGGAGGTTCTCTTGTCTCCAAAGAATATCAATTAAGATGTATAATACAAATTATTGTTCTTGTGCATTTAAGCTATAAGAAAGGTAAAAATAACCATATATCTACTCTTGTCATCAAATTGGAAAACCTATTATGCATTGAGATTCTTCATTGTAAAGTAATTGGAACCAAGCTATCTTAGTTTCCTAACCTTTGTTCATTATTTTGGAACGTGATTCTTGACTATAACTCTTGATTGTAGCTCTAACTCAAACTTTGGATAAAACTCTAACTTTAACTCTTGCTATGGATTTGGCTTTAGTTTCTTGATTTAGTTGTTCCAATAACAAATAAACACCTCGGTTTTTTATTGTTGTGTGTACTCTCGCCACCATGTTCTTCAAATATACCATCAATTAATTTTATGTAACCACTAAAATAATGTCTTACTTCCTATGATGTGAATAGCTGACAACATGCAATGCTTACTTTCCATGGATTGAGGTTTTTACTGATAGACCATGCATGTGAGAATGAAATGCTATGGATATTTAATGACAACACAACTAGCATGAAAATGACTTAGAAGAAAAGGGTTTTCTAATCAATATATTGACAGTTTGGTTACTCTTCCCTCTTCCATGTAACAACATGAATCCTCCCTTTGGAAAACATTGGGATAGTGGAAATTCATCTTGCTTTGAAATTATTCTCGGCAAAATGTTGTCTCACTATGTATTGGAAAATTGATTTTCTTGCGAAAAATATTTTTTGACTTCTCATTCAGAAATCAATTTCACTTGGAAGATCAACATTTTGACTACTCATTATCTTATCAATGTCACTTGGGTGAATCAATTCATGGATACTCATTAAAAAATGGATTCATGTCTATGGCAAATAAAAATTTTCATTCGATAATGCAATTAGATCTATATCATAGCATATTCCAATCCACAGGTTGACTAATTCTATGGCAAGAAATTCTTTAGATTGATTCCAATTGGTAAAACAATTTTTTTCCCTACAACTTGCATAGAGGGATTTTTTGAGAAATCAATAGGGCAACATATAAGGAAATATTTCTCATTTCATGATAATTTCTTCTGAAATTTGTTGGCTTCTTATTAATTTTATTATGTTTCTTTCATCAAAAAATTGTGATAACAAGAAAACTATGAACACAAGATATAGGAACCAAGCCAAGGAAAAACCCCTCCATGGGAAAAATCCATAAAAGTTCTCTTCTTATAGAATCAAATTAATGTGAGGTATCCAAGACCCATAACCACAAAAAGGTTCAACTCTCTAGATGCCAAGTCAAATAATCCTGCTTCTTAGCAAATCCATTAGTAAGAGACCAACAATAGATATTCAACAAGAGATGTGATGACGTAGAACTTCCACAAATCTAAATTCAAGAAATTTCTTATTCAATTTCACACTTCAACCTTCCCTTTCTTTTGTGAAATTTCAGAGAAAATCATGTTTTTTATGTGTGTCCAAATGACCTCCACTTTCCCTCTATTTATACTATCCAAAGAGGTTCAAATAAACATGTCCTTTGGGCAGGGCCAACATGTCAGGTAGGGCCGACTTGGTATCTAGAGGGGTTTTTGACTCAAATTACATATTTCAAAATTCTTTTTCCTTTTTCTTTACAATAAGACCAAATAGGAATTTGACTCTTTAACTTAGAAAATCCTAAAAGCATGAAGAACACACTTATCTAATAAAATAATAATAATAACAATTATTTTTCTTCTTTTTCTCCTTTTTTTTGTAAATATACAATGATATATGTACATAGATCATTATGAAGACCATTTACATAGTTACATTATCTAATATTATTTACACTACTATTACAAATGGTTTGAATAGAGCATTTGTAATTAGTCTCTAATATACATTTCAAAGTGCAAGAGATACATTAATGTCTCATTCAACAACCATTGAGTGATATAGCATCCGTTTCCAACAAGGCATTTGCAATTTGAAGTTCGAGTTAGCAATTACAACCAACAAGAAAGTCAAATTCTCCTTATTCTGTACATTTGTTAAATTAAGTACATTAACTCCTAGGACATGAATCCAGTCCCATGTTGGAGTGTGTCTCTATAGAAAATGCTTTTCTACATTTGGTATTGATTGGAATGTCATTAACCAACATCAAGAAAATTGTATCTAACTTATAGAGGTTATGTCCCTTTGATGTATTACATTTTTGACTTCATCGGATATTTCCTTAAAATGTCAATCAATCTTCCTTTTACAAGGTCAATTCATCTTCTCAATTCCTATGGGGTTAGAAAAATCCTTTGGCATTCTGTCTTTGGTCTCCATTAGTTTCTTTGAAATGTGACAACTGACCTTTCTAAAAAATACAAGGGCACCCAACATATTCTCAACAAGATTTTGGACGAAATATTGATTTAAAAAAAAAATGCTCTTTGAATTAGTATTAAAGAGAGGATATTCTATAACCTTTCATTTGGTTTGGATCCATAATTTCAAATTAGGCCTCCCCATTCACATGCTCTTTGTCTCAGAAATATTCAACTCAAATCTATTGTCTTGTTCTTATATAGTTGTGTGTTTGCATCCTCTTCTACATAGAGTGGTTTCGTTGACAACTATGAAGTTTAAGAGAATTCCATTGAGTCATCTCTTTGCAACAATCTTTGACATCTTGTGAATAATAAATGCTTATTTTACAATATTGAAAATAAAAATTGGAAAGTCATTTCCCTTGATGTCAATATACCTTTGGTGTCCATTTCATTAATGAAGTTGATCTCTTCTAGTGTATGGGTTGCAAGTGTCAATAAATCTTCGTTTCCTTTTACTTTGACTCTACAAGATTTTCTCTTGGTTATATGATTCCTAAGATGAATTACTAGATTAAACCTTAATAAAAAATAGCTAGATAAGCTTTTAAAATGAGAATATTTATGATAATGACTCTAAACTCATTCCATACTTGTATTATCAACCCACCACAATTCCATGTAAAATGTTATTTCAATTCAAAACATTGCAACTTTCTTAAGTTATCATGACACTCTATAAATGTTCCTTCTCCGTAACTAATTGGAACTCACATAGGTTCACATGACATCTATCTTTCTTCTCTCCATAATTTCTTTAATTTTCTTGTACTTATTTTTATGAAGAGATATTTCAATTTCACTCTTTAACTGATACGAGATAAACATTCATATCAAAATAAAATTACTTAAAAGATTAAAAAATTCATTTTATCTTGCACATTCTAGAATTTCATATCGTCTTTGCTCACCATAATAAAATTTGTGCTCTCTTTCCATGTAGTGAATTCATTCTCTACCCGACAAAACCTTACTATTCTTAGTTTCACATTATGCATATTGGAAATTCTCTTTATATTTGGTCAACTCTTCAATTTATTGATGATTTGTTTCTTGACAAAAAATTTCTTTTTAACTCACGTGTGGTGTAGATATTTTTGCTAGCTTATCATCAACTCATCGCCCTTTGTGACATTGTGATCCACAAGCACATTCTTGTAGACCCCATGACATTGAATTTATTGTTCCATTCCACCATGTTCTAAGATGACATTCACAAACCAACAACACTTGTTGCACTTATATATATATTATATATATATATATATAATATATATATATATATATATATATATATATATACTACACACACACACACACACACCACACACACACACACACATAGGTTTCCTCTTTGAAATGGATGACGTTTTTCCATTAACTCTCACAACTTTACTCAATGAAGAGACCTGTTTGATCATGTTTTGAATTGAAAATAAAAGCTACATTAAGTTTTATCTAAATTTGTTAATTTTTCTTCTTTTGCACTGTTATCACTCAGGTTGTTCCCCAAAACTTGTGAGAAAAGGGAATGCGACCGAGGTAACCACTAACCAATCTTTTAGATGCAGCTTCTAGCCAAACTACATCCAAAGAGGGCTCTCTCTTTATAATTTAGCTTTTTTTTTGAAGTATTTTATGCTAGTTATGATGTGCAGGGTTTTGTTTTAAGTTTGTCGGATGGTGATTTTAAACAGAGCTGGGATGCAAGTCTAAAATAGTTTATTCCATTGGGCAAATGGACACTATGAGGATGACCTGCTGAGTGTGTTTTCTCTCATAAAGGGCAATACTACAGAGCAAGATAATCGATTTTGGAACAATTTTAAAATCTAGAAATTGATGGAATGTAAGCCAGTGGATGAAGGGCAGTTAAGAATCCTTCATCATGATGGAAAAGGGAAAGTGTATGAATATTATCAAGGAGCAGTAAAGAATTCCTTGGTAATTTTGGAAGTGGAAGAATTAGTGGAAACAGGAACATCTAAGAATTCCTGTTTATGCTAATCCTGAAGAAAACATAAATAACAACAGAGATTGAACACAGAGTGTATTTAAACAAGTTCTGGGCTATTCTTTTTCCCTGTTATTAAGATAATGAAACATATATGAAATTTGCAAACACAAAAAACACAAAACACAGTTTAGAACAACTTATTGATCCATAGAAAGACACAGGAATTCTGTAGCAGGGCCCAAAACATCAAATCCACATTCAGACGGTCCAGCAGCAATGAACTTCAACAGCCTTTGTATTAAAAAATCTTAGAGCTACAGCGCGGTCAAGAGAGGAAGATCACCAACCCTGAATACATCTCACGGGGGGGTACTTATACAAAAGAGTTTCAAAAAATATCTCATGGGGAAAATATCCTGCAATAACTTCATCCATCTACTTTTACAAAGGAAATAAATGCGGTTGGAAACCGAGAAAATAAATGCAGAAGTTATTGTTGTTATGCTGGCCGCTTTAATTGACTAGATATATTTGACTTTTACACATAGCGAGTCGGCTGATGGTCTTTCTTTAATTGGCGTTGTTGAGTTACTGCCCTGGCTCTTTCATCTGTGCGTGATCCTGTTTTAATGAGCTACAGTCCCAGCTTGACTCCCTTCCTCTGTTTTTTTCATCTTTATTATGCGTGCCACGTGTTTTGACATTTGATTTAAAGTGCAGATGATAAAGGAAAATTAGCACTACCTTGGTAAAACCTCCAGCATGCTCTACCACCATTGATCTGTCGGCAACTGGTGTCTTTGTAGTTTTATCAATGTTTCATCAGCTTCAGTATACCTGTAGAGATTGGGCTGGATTTCAAAAAGATGTGTTATTTCATGCTCAATATAGAACAGATTCTCTAGTTTTTCATATAAACTTTGTCCAGATGGAGGTCCTCTGTCTTTTGAAGTGCTTGATGATGTTGTGATCTGATTGGAAACATATGTATTCACTCTGTGAGCATATTGTTCATGTGTCAACAGTCTTTGATTGCTGGTTAACAAACTGGGTAGACCCTTTTGCCGTAATACTGTAAACTTCTGTGTAAAGGCATTTATTTCTGTTTGCATTTCTTGGCACTTTCTTTCCAGAGTCTGTACAAAATTCCTCATGGTCAGCACCTTCTTTACCGTCAAAATGGTGCTTGTTCTGTCCCTGATCTCTAGAGCTGCTAATTGTTCGCTGGTGTGAGTATTCAAAAAATGAATTAGTCTATTGGCTTGTTCAGGCATGTTTCCCAATGATGCTTTGGCCTTTTGAATCTCTACTTGGGCCTTTTCTATCAATTCAATTTGCTCATGAATTGTCTCTATTGATTGCCATTGATCAGTGATAGATTGGCCAATTTTGGTCCACAAAATTGTTTTGATTTCCACTAGAGTTTTGTAGAGAGTAAGATCTTTCTCCAAGGATTTCACCTTATTTTCCAAGGCCTTTACCTCTCTGGTTTTCTCTGCCACTGTTATCTTAGATTTGTCATAGCTTACCTCTAGCTTGGCCAGTTTTTCTTTTGCCTCTTTAAGCTTTGACATTTGGACTTCTAGCTCTTTTACTATTTTCATCATTTCTTCCATCCTCATGCTAGTATTTGGCCCTGTTGTTGTTGTTGTCACTGAAGCATCTGTGGCTGATGTACCTGTTGTTGATGTTGGGACAGTTGGAGGAATTGTTGCTGTGACTGTGGGGGGAGTAGTGGTAACTGTTGGAGCTGTTTCAGGTGGCTGGGAGGTCGACTCTCCCTGCTTGGCTTGCAATGCTTTCTCCAACTCTTGCTCTGTTTGAGTTAGCCTTTGATTCAACCTCATAAGCAAATCCATTACATCTTCTTCTGCTTTTTCTTGTGCAAGTTTTGTAGTTTGTGGATGCATGGTGACAGGCAGCTTCAATTGCTTCCTAAGTGTAGCAATATCTTCTTCCTTTTTCTTTATCAGTGCTTTGATGCCCTTGGCATCCTTGGGATCATGTCCCAGCTCAATAATTATCTCTTCTAGGGTCTTTATTCTGTTGTCTTTAGCTCGGGAATATATATTTTCCAAATCCAATTGGGCAGATGTATTAATTAATGACTCCTTCAATTGGTGGGCCAGCATTGCCTTGTCTGCCAATGTAGCATAGACCATTTCACCAATTTGTTTATGCAATTCTATCTGGTCCATTGGGTGTATATCTTTGGCAGGGACCTCTAGATTGGTTCTTATGTAGTCAGTTGCAGACTGTGGTTGCTGAACCTTAGGCTTAAAATGAGTTAAGATCATTTTCTCCTCCTTAATGTCAAATGCTGCCATTAGTCTTTGCTGTTTGGAGGGTGTCATTTTGAGAAATTGATCATAAAGCTGACTTCTCAATGACTCATTTTGGGCCTTAATCTCCATGAATGTTTGTTTAATATTAGATCGTTTCTTACTTGGCGACCTTGAGGAGGAAACTTCCATACCATGTTGCCTCTCCATTTCTTGCCTGTGAGAGCTGGTGGACGTCTGTTGGCTGGTTTCCCTCTCCCCTCTTGTGCTTTCTGTGATTTCTTCAACAATTTCCTCTTCAGGTAGAGGATATACACTTTGCTTTTTGGCCTCTGGCTGTTTTGTTGATCCACTTGCAGGTGTGGTCTCTTCTCTGTCTCTTTTCTTACTTCTTTCCTCATTAAGAGGAATCTGTAGTGTTGGTACTTCTGGTGCCTCTATCTGTACTGAAGGGGCTTGCCCTTGACTGTGTTCCTTTGAGGTAGTTGGCTAGTCTGTCATTGTTTCTTGCTCTGTAACTACTACCTCCTTGCCCTTTGTTGTCCCTGCTGTTGGTGTAGTCCTTTCTTGGGCAGCTTGTTGTGAAGTTGCAGCAGTTGATGTGCCTTCTCCGGTTTGCTGTGGTACTTTGAATGAAACCTGCCCAAAAGAATCTAAGTCAAGAGTTTTTTTCCAGATTTTTCATAGTTTGTTCCATTTTCTCCTCCTCAGTGAGCTGTTCAACTAGTGTGCCCTCTACCCACTCATCTTGGTTGGCAAATTGTTCTATTTCAGGGATGCTGCAATGTTCATAGGCTACCAACCTATATTTTATCCTTCTTGCATTGATAAAGCCGTTTGGGTCATAGGGTACCCATCAAAAGCTTCTCTTTAGTCTGAGTGTTTAACCCAATATTTCATCAGCATCCTTCCATCCTTCTTTTTTGTTCATGACATAGGGGCCTAACTGGTCTCTCAATTTCAACTGAGCCTTTTTCTTTATCCTATGGAAATGAGTCAAATCTGAATTGATAAATTGCCTGAAATATTCCAAGGTGAACAATCTCATTGGCACATATCTTGGCAGACTGTAGGGGCACAGCTCACAACCATATATCCTGATAATAGTGTAATTCTGGTAAAAGTACCAGTCAACTATTTTGTAGTTTTTGGAGAGCTGTAATATCTTTTGCATATCATATGACAGTCTAGGAGGAGGAGTTATCATCAGGAGAGAAGAGACTGGGTATACAAACATATCAATAAACTCACAGTAAGAATAGGGAGAGTTGTGAACTTCATGAAAGATTGAGGTCCAAAAAATCACAGACCTCTTTTCTCCTTTAGGGTCCAATTTTCTAATGGGGAATTGGAAACTATCTGGCTGATAATATAAGAACATATGATAGATATAGGATGAATACTTAAAGGCTCCCTCCCTATCTAGATTCAAGAATTGGTCATGTATCTTGTTGGCAATGAATTTGGCATAGTTGTATTTGACAGCAGGGGGCTGCCCTGGGGTAAATATAGAAAGTAAAACCAATATAGTTTCATCAATATGTTCACTTGTCTTGAACCCTAGAACATAAGATATCATATCAACAAGTAATCTACCCACTTCATTGAAAGATGCATAGTGAAAAGGAGGTGGCTCTTTAGGCTGGCAATCTGCTCTCATAAATACTTGGGCAATTTGGGTTATCTCTGAGCTGGAGAGTTTGGGACCTTCATCAAGTAAGAATTTCATAGTAGGAGGAAACAGAAGCTGAGTTGGTTTGAAGTTTAGCATTTGATTTATGGAGTCAGGAGTTATATGAAAGAGGGTAGTTCCAGATGGAGTTTTGACTGCCCTTTGAGTTGGCTCATAGTTCTCACAGCAGAGGTGAATTATTTAAGGGAAAATATTGACAAAGGGGAGGTAGTACATGGGTAGATTTGATTCCCATATGCCATAAAAATCATTTTGGCTTAGGTAACTATTTTTGAGCTCACAGAATGCTTGCAGATGGTTTTGGTAGCCAACTAAGTCTTGGATTTGATAATCTCTATCAGCTAAGGGCAAATGTTCCAATTCCTTGTGGGGTGCATTGAGAGGAGTAACATTTAAGGCTATTGGACCTTCCATAGCTCAATTCTGTTGCTTTTAAAATTGGAATTTTTGGGTCTGTGTAAGTAAAACAGGCAAACCAATAGCTCTGTGGATTTTCTCCGGGAATTTCACCATGAAATTGGTTTGTTGGTTTGCATTTAGCTCAGTGGATAGAAATTAGATGGAGAGACAAAATTTGTGCGATTCTTTGGCTAAATGGGCAACAATAGTGGGTAAAAAGGCAGTTTTCAGGGTTTCTCAGAGAATTTGCAGGGCTAAACGAGCTCAAATTTAGCTCAGTGTGCGGATTTGTGGTGAAAATTTGGCAAAACAGCGGTTATGGTGTGTATTTTTGAAAACAACACAGTTTTTTTTCTTCAAATTTTGGGTTCTGCGGGCAATTTTACAGAGAAAACTAAAGAAAAACAGGGTTCGGGAGCAAATTCGTGTAAATACCTGTTTTAGCGGTGAAATGGTCGATTTGCAGGTGGCGAGACGAGTCGAGGGGCCGAGCTATGGAGTAAAATTGCTAGGTGGTGGACTATGCAGTAAATGTTGTTTTGGACGTAAGTCGGCATGCATAGGACGCGTAGAGGAAACAAACACAAATGAGTGAAAATGACACTTTCACCCCTTTTTAACAAAAATTTTGACTTTGGCGGGTTTTGGTGCGCTTTTTTCTGATGACATCAGCATGACGTAATTTTGTTGTGTAGCAGGGTATGGAAGATGACATGTTAGGTGACGTGGCAGGTGACATGGTGCTGACGTGGGCAGATGACAAGGATGTGACATGGTGGACAGACGGGCGGCAACGAGGGTGACGTCAGCAGATGACGTAGGCATGACATCAGCGGAGAGGCAGTGGGGTGGTAAGCGGTATTCCCTGTACCACCTTCAGAGGGAAGTGGTATTGGAGGAGGGGGCTCCAATCATGTCGGGCGCCTAACATGCATCCTCTGTACGGCGGAAATACCACCCATCCCTCGGACGCTATCGTTTGGCACTTGAGGGCTTCCGATATCGCCAATAGCCATTAGATCTTTCCACGATGATCGAACGGTCGACGGGGGATGGAGATGATGGATGCTTATACTGGGGGACCCGCTGTAATATTTCACGTTTGTAATGTTTTGCGGGGTGTATTTAAACTTTGATTAAATGGGGTTTGGGGGTATGATATGCGGGTTCAACTATTTATTTAGCCAGAAGCTAAACAAGTCCTGATGGAGCGCGTGGAGGGTTGTTATTGGCCCCGGATGGACCAATAACTCCCAACAAAAAATTAAACTATAGCTTATAGTTAGCCAAAGGTCAGGATATTTAGATGTTTAGGGATTTTTATGTATTTTTAGATAATATGGGAGGGGAAATATTCACATAGGAGTTATATAATAGTGTTAGTAGGTTAAAATGAGGAGTATTTTACAGACCAAAACACTAAATAAAAGGTGAAACCTAGGTTTAGGTGAATGAAGGGTCTCCAAGTTATGGATTTGGAAAACTTATCAGGATGGAAATGAAGTATTTTTACACAAGAAATGTGGCTTGTTTTGCCTAAGTGAAGACAAAGTTTCACTTAGTCTTTTTCATGAAATGAAGTGGACTAAGGGCAGTGAGTAGATCTCATTGTCCTTGGGGGGATGTTAGTAAGTGTTCTTGGGAAGATGAGGAGGAAAATTAGTCATGCTCCATTTGTTTTGTAACTACCTTGCCATAGCACCTTATGATATTTATGAGATGAAACCTGTTTCAAAGGACCAAATTGCACATAAACCTGCTTCTGCAACATCAAAACTGCCTACCCAGCCTAGTACACCTAACATTTTTTCTTCATTTTCATTGGGTGCATTTGAACTAGCAAACTCTGATTCTCTTCTTTTCTTTTAACTGCCCTCCTATCTAAGTTCTACCCTTATCTCTTCCAAAGGCTCAGATTAAGCTGTTGAGACCCTTTGCTTCTCTACCTAACTACTTGTCTGCCAAGCTTGAACTGTTTGTACAGACCTTTATTCTCTATTCTAAGACAAATAAATTCAAACATGATTTAGCCAAGATTAAACTGTCTGGCTATTCATCAACTGTGGCAAGAGTCAACCACCTGTACATAGTGAAATTCTACAAAATATGGAACCTTTGTAGCATGGAAAGGATGAACATATTTGGCACTTCTTCAGTCAATCATGAAAAATGAAACATATTGGTATAGGAAGCTAACAGTGGCTCCACTTGGGGATGGATTTTCCTTGTGAGAAGTCAAGAACAGCAAGTCAGATGGCCTTATATTCAATTCTTGCTATATCCTGAAATTTCTCCTTTGTTGTACACAAAATGGTATTTCTGTAATATCTATGTATTTCTCATGAACTCATTCCAATAATTGCAACTCTATTTTGGATGGTCTGTTTGATTATTTCTCATCATTTTCATAGCTCCCAAGTCTGCTTCTTAAGCTTCTTCTGATGAACTCAAAATTTAATAGCAAAAGGTGGAAAAATTACTTGCCTTTCCCTCAAAATTTGCTGCATCTTATTCCCTATCTTATTGCTGTAATAAAACTGCAGAAAGTAAACATTGTTATGTACAAATTAAAGTGCTGATATCTTCAACAAACTAGATCAAAATAGTGCTTCAGCATTCGGCCATTGACTGGCCCATCATCTGCCTTTGTACCATCCAGGCTTTTCAAAAAGTAGGTGTTGTTTCCTTGTACAGTCTGAATGATAAATGGTCCTCTCCACAAGAAATCAAATTTTCCATGTTTTCCCCTATCTTCTCTTCTGGAATCCCATTTCAAAACTTTGTCTCCAATGTAGAAATCCTCTGCTTTGGTCCTTTTATGAAATATCTTTTTAAGTTTCTCTTGTAGGACCTGAGCTCTCTGATATACCTCCTCTCTAGTTTGTTGCAAATGAATTGTTTGATTCATCCTTCTCTGAATATCATTGGGTTCTGCCTGTATTTCTTGCAGCAACTTAATCACTAGGATTCCCAAAGAAGAAGGGAACACTACCTCCATACCATAAACTAACTCATAGGGACTTGTCCCAATAGATCTCTTAGTGGTCAATCTCTCTGCCCATAGTGCATTGACAAGCTTTTTATGCCAATTTTTCTTATTCTCCTCCAAGACTTTCTTAATGATGTTGATCAAGCTTTTGTTGGAGGATTCAGCCAGACCATTATCTTGAGGGTAATAGGCTGTAGAATGGCCCAAGGTAATGTGGTATTTATGACAGAAATTGATCCTTCTCTTGGATTTAAAGGCAACAGCATTGTCTGTTATAATTTTCTCAGGACAGCCAAACCTGGACAAAATGTTGGTCTCTAAAAATTGCATGATTACTGATTCATTGGCTTGCCTACAAGGAATGGCCTCTATCCACTTGGTAAAATAGTCTGTAGCAGTCAAAATCCATTTATGTTGGCCAGAGGATGAAGGGTGGATTTCCCCAATGAATTCTAAAGCCCATTGTTGAAATGGTCTTTCAGTGGAAATGGGCTTGAGGGGTAGAGGCAACAACTTTTTTTTGCCTTCAAAGATTTGGCATTTGTGGCAAGAAGTTAAATATTTCTTCACATCAGCAAATAGGGTGGGCCAATAAAATCCAGCCCTTAGGATTTTATCAGCAACTGATTTCCAATATAAATGTCCACCACAATCCCCTGCATGAAATTCTTCAAGTACTTTGTCAGTTTCTTCTTTGATTAGACAATTTAATAAAACACCTTCATGATTTTTCCAAAAGAGAGCATGGTCTAGAATACAGAATTTGGAAGCTTTCATTTTCAAAAATCTTTTCTTAGTTCTGGATAATCCTAGAGGAGCTTTCAGGTTTAATAATACAAAACATATGTCAGCATACCAGGGTGATTGTAAAAAGGCTTGATTGATCTGTGGAGTCGCCATCTCCTGCTCATTATCCAGTTGATTTATGTCAAGGGCTTGAAAATTGGTTTCAGTCATAAGTTTAGCTAATCCTTGTCCCTTTATCAGCTTTGTTGGCTTGATTTCAATGTCATATTCTAGTATGGTAGCTATCCATTTGCCCCTTTTGCCTTCAATTCCCTCTTGGGTTAGGATGTCTTTAACAACACTGTTGGGCACATAAGCAATCACATGAGAGTTTAGGATATAAACTCTGAAGTCCCTAATGGCCTTTACAAGTGCATATGCTTGTTTCTCCATAATCTGATATTTGAGTGGAGCATCTCTGAGGGCTTTGCTGAAAAAGGCTATGGGTTTTTCACATCCCTGTTCATCTTTTTGAAGCAAAACAGCAGCGATTGTATGTTCTGATGCAAATGTGAATATGATAAAGTCCTTGTCAAAATTTGGGTTTCTGAGGACTAGTGTTTGAGTCAAAGCTTTTTTGATATCTTCAGAGGCTTGTCTAGCTTCTATTGTCCACTTTACCTTGGAGTCTTTTTTCAGCATGTTGTTCAGCAATTTTATCAGCTCGGCCAGATTTGGTATGAATCTTCTTAGAAAATTGATCTTCCCAAAAAGGCTTGTAGTTCTTTGATGTTTCGAGGGTGAGGGACTTGCAAGATAGCTTGTATTTTGTCCGGATCAATTCTAATGCCTTCTTTAGAGATGATATGGCCCAATAATTTTCCTTCTTCTAGGCCAAACAATGATTTCTTTGGATTCAATGATATACCATATTTTCTAGAAATTATGAATACATGCCTGAGATGATCTAGGTGTTCTTGATCTGATTTGGAAAATGCTGTAAGGTCATCTAGGTAAATGACTAAAAAATCATGGATTTCTTTAGCAAAAGCTATATCCATGGCTCTTTGAAAAGTTGCTCCTGCATTCTTGAGTCCAAAAGGCATTTTTCCATATTTGAATGTTCCCCAAGGGGTTGTGAAAGTAGTTTTATCTTGGTCATTAGGGTGCATTAGGATCTGATTAAAGCCTGAGAATCCATCTAACACTGATATCCTTGAAGCACCCACTACCCTTTTTAGAATGTGATCCATTTTGGGTAAGGAGTAGTTGTCCTTTAAAGAGTCTTTGTTCAAATTTCTCAAATCAACACACAGCCTAATCTCCCCTGGCTTCTTTCTAGTGGGCACCAGATTTGAAACCCATTCTGAGAATCTAATGGGAGAAATAATTCTAGCTTCATATATCCTCTTAACTTCTTTCTCAATCAAAGGGATGAGCACAGGGTTGACCCTCCTAAGTTTCTGTTTGAAATGTTTTTGGTTTTCCTTGAGACGTATGGTGTGTTGGATGACTGCAGTGTCATAAGACTTTAGGTCCTCATAACTCCATCCAAAAACATCTTGAAATTCTTTGAATAGTTCAATATACTTGAGTTTTTGGTCAGGAGGCAGAGCTTTGGACAATTTTATCATTTTGGGATTCTCTGCAATTCCTAAATTACAGTCCTCAATTTCTGTGTTCAATGGCTGCATTTTAGGTTTCCTAGAGATGTCATTTGAGTCAAAGATGTCTTCCAAAGGGTTGAGGCCTGTAGGTAGAAAGTTATCCTTCAAATCAATGACTTCACATTCTGTTCCAATGGCATCCTCACATTCTTTTTCTTGAAGTTCTTGTAAATCTGTTTTAGTAAACTTAGTGGGATGTAGAATTTGGTTTGTTGTTTTAGCAGAAATATGTATTTCAATTTTGTCTATTTGATTGCTTTCATCTATTGTGTTTGTATCCGTTTTTGTGCTTGAAAACTCCTCTTTCAAAGTCAGGAAATTGTTGATTTGTGTGTTATTTTCAAACACCTGCCAGTTTTTAACGTTATCTAGTACAACTGGTCTATGTTTGATTTTGGCAGTGAATCGGTGATTGGGCTTAAATGGCAATTTGCAAGTACCAGAAAAGGTTGCTAGACTATGAGCATGCAAATTTTGATTCCTTGGAATTTTGGTCAATTGGGATTTGAGAAAGGTGTTGAGAATTTCCATTATAGCAGCTCTGTATGATCTCAGCCTAAGATCATTTGCAATGAAGTTACCCTTTATTTGTTGAATGATGAGGTCAGAATCTCCCAAAATTGATATTCGAGTTGCACCTAGGCTTTTGATCACTTTGAGCGCTAAGAGGAGGGCTTCATATTCGGCCATGTTGTTAGTGCATCTAAAATTCAATCTATATGCATGTCCCTCAGTGTGGTCATCCTTCATATTGTGTATCAAAATCCCTACCCCTGCTCCTAGCTTATTAACAGATCCATCAAATTCTAGACACCATAGGTTTTCTTGATTGGAACTAGTATTAGGAGTTTTTTCAATTTTCTTAGCAGGCAGAGTTGGATTTTCAATCTTATGGGATTCCTTATGTGTGACTGTCAATTTATTGTTCTCCGAGACTTCTTGAATCTGAACTGTGGATTCTTTATTTAGGAATTCATCCTAACTTAAAGCCACAATTTTAACATCAGTTGGGGTATGAATCTCAGTGTTGTACAAGATAAAAGAGTCCATGTCTAAATGCATAGAATAAATGGGAAATTTTTGGGGTTTTTCTTGACTACTTACCACATACTTCATCAAAGTTTCTCGGTATAGCCTCTTAGGCTGGCCAATGACTGAGACGGTGGCATAAGACATGTCCAGTTGCAAAGATCCCTGTAGCTTGGCACCCTAGGATCTAGATAACAGTATTCCATACTTGGGTGGAATATCAGCTACCACCACATCCATCAAAATTGTCTTGGTTGGATATTGGACTAATGACACACACAGATCCTTGATTAAGCCTAGACACCAGACCTGACTAGAATCAAAGGAAAATAGGTCTTTGTATGGCCTTGTGATATCTAGGTCCAACTTTTCCATGACAGATTTAGGCATCAAATTATGGGAAGCTCCTAAATCAAACATTGCATTATGAAGCACCTTGTCATGAATGTTTAAACTTACATAGAAGGGAGGAACCACTCCATCTACTGATTTACCATTTGCTTCAGGGCCAAATATAAGTTCTGGTTGATCATCAAGAATATTCATTGAATCTTTGTTTTCTGAAATTTGTAATGATCTGTTGATTTGTTCTCTAAAAACTTCATGCCTAGCCAATTCAGATAGTGGGATGGCTACTTTTAACTTACTTATTTCAGTCTCCATATTAAAGGGTTTTTATGTTTGTATTTTGACATTTTGCGCAGCAAGGTTGTGTTTTTCAACTAAGTTTTCAACAACTGCCTCTTTCACTGGAATGTTATGATGAGCTAGAGTTTCTTGCACACCATCTTCCAAAGGTTCCTCTACAATTTCTCTGAGTGGAAAAGCAGGTAAAGAGAGTTGTTTTTATTTATCTTTATCTAAAATATCTTCAACTGTTGGACTATTTGGATTGAAAGTTGATTTAGGAATAGTTTGTATATGATGATCCTTGGGTTTAGTTTTGTTAGACTGCTTGATTGGTTTCTGCTTGGGATCATCAGGGATGTCTATTCTTCTACTCCTAAGATTGTATTGCTTATGCACTTCCTAGACACCTGCATCATACCCTTCCTTAAAATCGAAGGATTCCCCTCATTGCATTTGAAACTGACTAAGAGTATGAGCCTCTTGATCTTCTTGAGTTAGGAAAATTTGTTGTCCACTATTGAGACCCATTAAGTTAGTGTGGGGATCCTCTGCTGGTTCACTAGATGTTGAAGCTTCTGCATAGTTTTCTTGGAATGGAGGTCTAATGTTTTGATCTGGACCAGCTTTTCCTACATTGGGTTTTTGATTTTTTCTAAAGTTTGGATTTCTTGCATTACTGCTTGCTTGGCCCTCCCATGAAGATTTTCTCTCAATAGTTTCCACTCTATCTCCCCGTATGTCCATGCCTTTAATGATTGCATTAATTTTTTGTTCAAAGGCAGATGGTTCTTCTTTGAAAGTTGTTCTCCTTTCAGATCTAGCTCAATTTCGTTTAGAAATCAGATTGGCTTCAACGCTCACAGCTATGCTCTGCATATCTTCGAGGCTAGGAGGAGCTCTCTCCCTGAGCTGGTAAGCCATGTCCGAGTCAAATCCATCAGGGAATTTGATCAATGCTAAGTCTGGTGGTGGTCTAAGATTTATTGGAATAGCAAGGTAGGTATTGTTGAATCTGGCACAATAATCTTGGACACTTTCCTGTGGGCCTCTCTTCAAGTTCTCATATTCTATTAAGATGTGTAAAGGGTCTTTTTTCTTTTCCCATTTGTTCAGGAAAGTCTGATAAAGGGCATCTGGATTTGCTATTGTGTTTGCAGGGAGTGCTTAAACCAGGTCCTTACATCACCAGTTAAGCTTTGGACAAAACTTTTCATCCTGACATCATCATCATCAATCTCATAGTTTTCAAAATAATTTTTCATCTTCTTGGTATGTTGTTGAGTACCATCAAAATAGGTAATTTTGCTCTGATAATCCTGTGGCATAGCCCCTGGATTGGCGGGCAACTGCAGGGGAGCATATTGATTTGCCATATTAGCAGGTAAAAGTGGGACAACTGGAAGCACAGGGATAACAACTGAGATAAGTGTTGTGGATGGAGGGGTGGAAAAGAGGTTTTGGAGTGATAATGGTGAACTGGAAGAAGCTACAGCAACAAGGAAAAAGGCTTGAGATTTTACAGTAGTAAGTTGAGTTTGAATAGGTTTCTGCAGAGGTGTTTCAAGATTTGAATCAGCAGAGCTCTCTTGATTTTCAGGTTTCCTAAGGCTCTTAGGAATCAAATTTGGATTGTAAAAAATAGGTGGGGGATTTGGGTCTGGGTTAGACCTAGTGTAACGAGTTTTCTTCTTTGGAGCCAGCTTCTAAAAGTATATTTTGGTATTTTCTGGAGATATTTGAAGGATACAAGTTTTAACGATATGTTGAAGGAATATTTTGGAATATAGGATGCGTTGGGCTTTCCTTCAGGTAAGTTTGAAACAAGGAAACTGATCAAATCTTTGAGACAGTTGTTTAAAGCCTAAAACTAGATTGGAGATTGACTGAAGTAGATTTTATTTACTCCTATGATTACATAGCAAAAATAGTTTCAAAGGCTGTCTGGCTAACTTCAGGCTCCATCTGTAGCTTTAGAGACTAGACAGTAGTAACAAAAGTTCATTCAGTCCCCAGTGGAGTCGCCAATGATGTTATCACTCAGGTTGTTCCCAAAACTTATGAGAAAAGGGAATACAGCTGAGGTAACCACTAACCAATCTTTTAGATGCAGCTTCTAGCCAAACTGCATCCAAAGAGGGCTCTCTCTTTATAATTTAGCTTTGTTTTTGAAGTATTTTATGCTAGTTATGATGTGCAGGGTTTTGTTTTAAGTTTTTTGGATGGTGATTTTAAACAAGGCTGGGATGCAAGTCTGAAACAGTTTATTCCATTGGGAAAATGGAGTCTATGAGGATGAACTGCTGAGTGTGTTTTCTTTGATAAAGGGCAATACTACAGAGCAAGATAATCGATTTTGGAACAATTTTAAAATCTAGAAATTGATGGAATGTAAGCCAGTGGATGAAGGGCAGTTAAGAATCCTTCCTCATGATGGCAGAGGGAAAGTGTATGAATATTATCAAGGAGCAGTAAAGAATTCCTTGGCAATTTTCGAAGTGGAAGAATCAATGGAAACAGGAGCATCTAAGAATTCATGTTTATGCTAATTCTGAAGAAAACATAAATAACAACAGAGATTGAACACAGAGTGTATTTAAACAAGTTCTAAGCTATTCTTTTTCCCTGTTATTAAGATAATGAAACATATATGAAATTTGCAAACACAAAAAACATAAAACACAGTTTATAACAACTTATTGATCGATAGAAAGACACAGGAATTCTGTAGCAGGGCCTAGAACATCAAATCCACATTCAGACGGTCCAACAACAATGAACTTCAATAGCCTTTGTATTAAAAAATCTCAGAGCTACAGCGCGGTCCAGAGAGGAAGATCACCAACCCCGAATACATCTCACGGGGGGGGGGGGTACTTATACAAAAGAGTTTCAAAAAATATCTCATGGAGAAAATATCCTACAATAACTTCATCCATCTACTTTTACAAAGGAAATAAATGCGGTTGGAAACCGTGAAAATAAATGTAGAAGTTATTGCTGCTATGCTGGCCGCTTTAATTGACTAGATATCTTTGACTTTTACACATAGCGAGTCGGTTGATGGTCTTTCTTTAATTGGCGTTGTTGAGTTGTTGCCTCGGCTCTTTCATCTGTGCGTGATCCTGTTTTAATGAGCTACAGTCCCAGCTTGACTCCCTTCCTCTGTTGTTTTCATCTTCATTATGCATGCCATTTGTTTTGACATTTGATTTAAAGTGCGGATGATAAAGGAAAATTAGCACTACCTTGCTAAAACCTCCAACATGCTCTACCACAATTGATTTGTCGACAACTGGTGTCTTTGTAGTTTTATCAATGTTTCATCAGCTTCAGTATACCTGTAGAAATTGGGCTGGATTTCAAAAAGATGTGTTATTTCATGCTCAATATAGAATAGATTCTCCAGTTTGTCATATAAACTTTGTCCAGATGGAGGTCTTGTGTCTTCTGAAGTGCTTGATGATGCTGTGATCTGATTGGCAATATATGTATTCACTCTGTGAGCATATTGTTCAAGTGTCAACAGTCTTTGATTGCTGTTTAACAAACTAGGTAGACCGTTTTGCCGTAATATTGTAAACTTCTATGTAAAGGCATTTAATTCTGTTTGCATTTCTTGGCACTTTCTTTCTAGAGTCTGTACAAAATTCCTCATGGTTAGCACCTTCTTTACTGTCAAAATGGTGCTTGTTCTGTCCCTGATCTCTAGAGCTACTAATTGTTCGCTAGTGTGAGTATTCAAAAAATGAATTAGTCTATTGGCCTATTCAGGCATGTTTCCCAATGATGCTTTGGCCTTTTGAATCTCTACTTGGGCCTTTTCTATCAATTCAATTTGCTCATGAATTGTCTCTATTGATTGCCATTGATCAGTGATAGATTGGCCAATTTTGGTCGACAAAATTGTTTTGATTTCCACTAGAGTTTTGTAGAGAGTAAGATCTTTCTCCAAGGATTTCACCTTATTTTCCAAGGCCTTTACCTCTCTGGTTTTCTCTGCCACTATTATCTTAGATTTTTCATAGCTTACCTCTAGCTTGGCCAGTTTTTCTTTTGCCTCTTTAAGCTCTAACATTTGGACTTCTAGCTCTTTTACTGCTTTCATCATTTCTTCCATCCTCATGCTGGTATCTGGCCCTGTTGTTGCTGCTGCCGCTGAAGCATCTGTGGCTGATGTACCTGTTTTTGATGTTGGGACAGTGGGAGGAATTGCTGCTGTGACTATGGGGGGAGCAGTGGTAACTGTTGGAGCAATTTCAGGTGGCTGGGAGGTTGACTCTCCCTGCTTGGCTTGCAATGCTTTCTCCAACTCTTGCTCTGTTTGAGTTAGCCTTTGATTCATCCTCATCAGCAAATCTATTACTTCTTCTTTTGCTTTTTCTTGTGCAAGTTCTGTAGTTTGTGGATGCATGGTTACAAGCAGCTTCAATTGCTTCCTAAGTGCAGCAATATCTTCTTCCTTTTTCTTTATCAGTGCTTTGATGCCCTTGGCATCCTTGGGATCATGTCTCAGCTCAATAATTATCTCTTCTAGTGTCTTTATTCTGTTGTCTTTGGCTAAGGAAGATATATTTTCCAAATCCAATTGGGCAGATGTATTACTTAATGACTCCTTCAATTGGTGGGCTAGCATTGCCTTGTCTGCCAATGTAGCATAGACCATTTCACCAGTTTGTTTGTGCAATTCTATCTGGTCCATTGGGTGTATATCTTTGGCAAGGACCTCTAGATTGGTTCTTATGTAGTTAGCTGCAGACTGTGGTTGCTGAACCTTAGGCTTAAAATGAGTTAAGATCATTTTCTCCTCCTTAATGTCATATGCTTCCGTTAGTCTTTGCTGTTTGGAGAGTGTCATTTTCAGAAATTGATCATAAAGTTGAATTCTCAATGATTCATTTTGGGCCTTAATCTCCACGAATGTTTGTTTAATATCAGATCGTTTCTTACTTTGCGACCTTGAGGAGGAAACTTCCATACCATGCTGCCTCTCCATTTCTTGCCTATGAGAGCTGGTGGATGTCTGTTGGTTGGTTTCCCTCTCCCCTCTTGTGCTTTCTGTGATTTCTTCAACAATTTCCTCTTCAAGTAGAGGATCTACCCTTTGCTTTTTGGCCTCTGGCTGTTCTGTTGATCCACTTGCAGGTGTGGTCTCCTCTCTATCTCTTTTCTTACTTCTTTTCTCATTAAGAGGAGTCTGTAGTGTTGGCACTTCTGGTGCCTCTATCTGTACTAAAGGGGCTTGCCCTTGACTGTGTTCCTTTGAGGTAGTTGGCTAGTCTGTCATTGTTTCTTGCTTTGTAACTACTACCTCCTTGCCCTTTGTTGTCCCTGTTGTTGGTGTAGTCCTTTCTTGGGCAGCTTGTTGTGAAGTTGCAGCTAATTCTTCGGTTTGTTGTGGTAGTTTGAATGACACCTGCCCAAAAGAATCTAAGTCAAGAGTTTTTTCCAGATTTTTCATAGTTTGTTCCATTTTCTCCTCCTCAGTGAGTTGTTCAACTGGTGTGCCCTCTACCCACTCATCTTGGTTGGCAAATTGTTCTATTTCAGGGATGTTGCAATGTTCATAGGCTGCCAGCCTATATTTTATCCTTCTTGCATTGATAAACCCGTTTGGGTCATAGGGTACCCACCAAAAGCTTCTCTTTAGTCTGAGTTTTTGACCCAATATTTCATCAGCATCCTTCCATCCTTCTTTTTTGTTCATGACATAGGGGCCTAACTGGTCTCTCAATTTCAACTGAGCCTTTTTCTTTGTGCTATGGAAATGAGTCAAATCTGAATTGGTAAATTTCCTGAAATATTCCAAGGTGAACAGTCTCATTAGCACATATCTTGGCAACCTGTAGGGGCACAGCTCACAACCATATATCCTGATAACAGTGTGATTCTGGTAAAAGTACCAGTCACCTATTTTGTAGTTTTTGGAGAGCTATAATATCTTTTGCATATCATATGACAGTCTAGGAGGAGGAGTTCTCATAAGGAGAGAAGAGACTGGGTATACAAACATGTCAATAAGCTCACAGTAAGAATAGGGAGAGTTGTGAACTTCATGAAAGATTGAGGTCCAAAAATCACAGACCTCTTTTCTCCTTTAGGGTCCAATTTTCTGATGGGGAATTGGAAACTATCTGGCTGATAATATAAGAACAGATGATAGATGTAGGATGAATACTTAAAGACTCCCTCCCTATCTAGATTCAAGAATTGGTCATGTATCTTGTTGGCAATGAATTTGGCATAGTTGTATTTGACAGCAGGGGGCTGCCCTGGGGTAAATATAGACAGTAAAACCAATATAGTTTCATCAATATGTTCACTTGTCTTGAACCCCAGAACATAATATATCATATCAACAAGTAATCTACCCACTTCATTGAAAGATGCATAGTGAAAAGGAGGTGGCTCTTTAGGTTGGCGATCTGCTCCCATAAATACTTGGGCAATTCGGGTTATCTCTGAGCTGGAGAGTTTGGGACCTTCATCAAGCAAGAATTTCATAGTAAGAGGAAACAGAAGCTGAGTTGGTTTGAAGTTTAGCATTTGATTTATGGAGTCAGGAGTTATATGAAGAGGGTAGTTCCAGATGGAGTTTTGACTGCCCTTTGAGTTGGCTCATAGTTCTCACAGCAGAGGTGAATTATCTCAGGGAAAATATTGATAGAGGGGAGGTAGTACATGGGTAGATTTGATTCCCATATGCCATAAAAATCATTTTGGCTTAGGTAAATGTTTCTGAGCTCATAGAATTCTTGCAAATGGTTTTGGTAGCCAACTAAGTCTTGGATTTGATAATCTCTATCAGCTAAGGGCAAATGTTCCAATTCCTTGTGGGGTGCATTGAGAGGAGTAACATTTAAGGCTATTGGACCTTCCATAGCTCAATTCTGTTGCTTTTAAAATTGGAATTTTTGGGTCTGTGTAAGTAAAACAGGCAAAACAATAGCTCTATGGATTTTCTCCGGGAATTTCCGCATGAAATTGGCTTGTTGGTTTGCATTTAGCTCAATGGATAGAAATTAGATGGAGAGACAGAATTTGTGGGATTCTTTGGCAAAACGGGCAACAATAGTGGGTAAAGGGCAGTTTTCGGGGTTTCTCAGAGAATTTGCAGGGCTGAACGAGCTCGAATTTAGCTCAGTGTGTGGATTTGTGGTGAAATTTTGGCAAAACAGCAGTTATGGTGTGTATTTTTGAAAACAGCACAGTGTTTTTTCTTCAAATTTTGAGTTTTGCGGGCAATTTTACAGAGAAAAATAAAGAAAAACAGGGTTCGGGAGCAAATTCGTGTAAATACTTGTTTTAGCGGTGAAATGGTTGATTTGCAGGTGGCGAGACGAGCCAAGGGAACAAGCTATGGAGTAAAATTGCTGGGTGGCGGACTGTGCAGTGAAAATGTTGTTTTGGACGTAAATCGGCATGCATAGGACGTGTAGAGGAAACAAACACAAATGAGTGAAAATGACACTTTCACCCCTTTTTAACAAAAATTTTGACTTTGGCGGGTTTTGGTGCGCTTTTGTCTGATGACATCAGCATGACATAATTTTGTCATGTAGCGGGGTACGAAAGATGACATGTCAGGTGACATGGCGAGTGACATGGCGCTGACATGGGCGGATGACAAGGATGTGACATGGCAGACAGACTGGCAGCAATGAGGGTGATGTCAGCAGATGACATATGCATGACGTCAGCAGGGAGGCAGTGGGGCGGTAAGCGGTATTCCCCACACCGCCTTCAGAGGGAAGTGGTATTGGAGGAGGGGGCTCCGATCACGTCGGGCGCCTAACACGCGTCCTCTGTACGGCGGAAATACCGCCCATCCCTCGGACGTTATCGTTCGGCACTTGAGGGCTTCTGATATCGCCGACAGCCGTTGGATTTGTCCACGATGATCGGATGGTCGACGGGTGATGGAGATGGCGGATGCTTATAACTGGGGGACCTGTTGTAATACTTCACATTTGTAATGTTTTGCGGGGTGTATTTAAACTTTGATTAAATGGGGTTTGTGGGTATGATATGCGGGTTTGGCTATTTATTTAGCCAGAAGCTAAACAAGTCCCGATGGAGCGCGTGGAGGGTTGTTATTGGCCCCGGATGGACTAATAACTCTCGACAAAAAATTAAACTATAGCTTATAGTTAGCCAAAGGTCGGGATATTTAGATGTTTAGGGATTTTTATGTATTTTTAGATAGTATGGGAGGGGAAATATTCACATAGGAGCTATATGATAGTGTTAGTAGGTTAAAATGAGGAGTATTTTATAGACCAAAACACTAAATAAAAGGTGAAACCTAGGTTTAGGTGAATGAAGGGTCTCCAAGTTATGGATTTGGAAAACTTAGTAGAATGGAAATGAAGTATTTTTACACAAGAAATGTGGCTTGTTTTGCCTAAGTGAAGACAAAGTTTCACTTAGTCTTTTTCATGAAATGAAGTGGACTAAGGGCAATGAGCAATTCTCATTGTCCTTGGGGGGATGTTAGTAAGTGTTCTTGGGAAGATGAGGAGGAAAATTAGTCATGCTCCATTTGTATTGTAACCACCTTGCCATAGGACCTTATGATATTTATGAGATGAAACCTATTTCAAAGGACCAAATTGCTCATAAACCTGCTTTTGCAACATCAAAACTACCTACCCAGCATTTTTTCTTCATTTTAATTAGGTGCATTTGAACTAGCAAACCCTGATTCTCTTCTTTTGTTTTAGCTGCCCTCCTATCTAAGTTCTACCCTTATCTCTTCCAAGGGCTCAGATTAAGTTGTTGAGACCCTTTGCTTCTCTACCTAACTACTTGTCTGCCAAGCTTGAACTGTTTGTACAGACCTTTATTCTATATTCTAAGACAAATAAATTCAAACATGATTTAGCCAAGATTAAACTGTCTGGATATTCATCAACTATGGCAAGAGTCAACCACCTGTACATAGTGAAATTCTACAAAATATGGAACCTTTGCAGCATGGAAAGGATGAACATATTTGGCACTTCTTCAGTCAATCATGAAAAATGAAACCTATTGGTATAGGAACCTAACATGCACCTTAGAGTAGGGCATATCAAATATACCTTCTTTGATATTTTGGCCAAATAGAATTTTGTCATCTCTCATTATTTCACAATATATTTGGTGAAACACAACATTATTGGACCACTTTCACTGCCACTACTTCCAATATCACTATGTACATTTCTATTGTCTCATCTTCCATCATTAACTGTAGCTTATAACATTGTCCATCCTTACTAAACTCACATGTATTTTTCATACCATCATCGAGAATATTCCTATCAAATAACCATTATCTTTAAAGAAACGTGGCATATTTCCATCTCAACCACATTATCTAAGTTCTAATCATTGAAGTTATTGATCTAAGCATTTATGAAACGTTGTTTTCTCAAGAAGACTTCTTAACCCTTTTTCAGTCATGAACCTTGATATGGACTGGGAAGCATTTCAATTTTCGTTGTTGGATCACCTCCATGGTAAAAAAAATTGTTTATTTCTACCATCTATGATTAAATTGCATCATTTACACTGGGGGAATTTTAAGGTCTAAAATGGGTCTCATAAGCAAAATAATAAAGTAAAAAAATGAAATTTAACAACAAAGAAAGAAAAATATATTTTTTATTGTATTTTTTGCTTATCTCCTTATAAGTTTACTCAAATATCAAGGGTAGACACTATTTGGATGCAAAACTAAATTTCTCATCCAACAACCACCCATTTCCGCATACTTTTAAGTAGACTCACACCAAGATATGGGTCCACTAAAAGGTATTTATAGTGGGCAATCATTGAATCCACATCCAAAAGGTACCTACACTTGAAATTTGAGTAAAACTATAAGTAGATAACTCTAATACTATTAAAAATGTAGTTTTATTTTTTTCCTTCAAATATATTTAACACCAAGGATGACATCATCATCTTGAATCATATCTCTTCTTTCAAATTTGATTTTCATAGTACATTTTTGGTTTTTAGGCAAATTTTGAACTCAAAATTCCCTTGATGAACTTAAACATTTCATTTTAGTTTTAAAAGCCTTCTTTCTCTTTCAAAGATCCTTTGTAGTGTTCTTCTCAAACTTGATGTTGAAGTACAACAATGTTTTCTCTATCAATTGATGCTTCATATTCCTAGATGACATGCATCATAACCTCATTACTTCTTCTTGTATTATGCTTATATGGGTGCCTTATGCCCTTCTACACCACCTTTATAGCAAGTAATGCCATACTTACCCTATCCTCTCCTAAAACCTATATAGCTACTAGCATGGTTGTCTCCTTAAGGAAATTTGACTACTAGACATTTCATCTTCTCTTATTTCACTAGATAGTCCTCATGCAACCTTCACCCTTCCTCTACCTCTAAGGATTTTTCTTTTGTAGTTTTATTGTCATTGCATATTCATAACTTGATGTACCTTCAAAGTAATTTGGGATGCTTCATCAATGGTTTAAAATTCACGGGTACTCATCTATTCTTGAATCTGAACATCAATCTATTCACTTACCTCACCACCTTTTGATACTTTAGCTCTTTATGTTCTAATTTGAGTGATAATTTGAGGAACTCTTTAAAATGCATCCAAAAGTGAGTATCTTTCTACTTTACATTTCATGCTTGTCTTCACAAACTTTGTTGGTAATCAACATGCAAGAATTTCTTCTTGTTTTTACTCACGATTTTCTTCTAGCTTTAATCTTATCCTACTAGTTATTCACTTTGCCTTTGTGCAAAACATTCCACTATGGTATAGAGTTCCCTTTCAACTTCTTTATTGTAAAAAAACTCCATTGTGTCTTGAGCATTCTCATACTCAAAAGAATCTCTCAAGCTCTCATATCTAGTCAACGAGAATCTCTTATTTGAAATTACTATCATAGCAGGAAACTTCCACACTTGCATTACTTCCATCCTTCAAACAAGAGACCAAATGTTCATTTAGGTCCCTTTCATCAATATTTCATTCTTCCTTGATTTTGTATTTTGACTATGAATCTGATACACACTAACATCTTAAATTCTTTTATGCTCTAATTATTTGATGCTCATTAATTCCTCCAATTCCTAGTTCCTTGCACCTCCTCAATGTATTCCTCTTCATGGTGGTATCCTTGGGAGTTGTCTCACAATCCTCAAATGCACTATCATTCATATATCGTTTTCCCATCTAGCCTCCGATCACAATCCTTGGAGAAATCACAAGCTAAACTTACCCTCTCTTAGGTTTTCCTTGTTTCCATTGTTTCATAAGAACTAATCCCCTAGAACTCGAATTTGATTAGCTAATTCATTTTAATAATTCTAAAATTTCTCATCCTAGAATTGGGCCTCACTTTGATACCACTTGGTGCATGACCAAGCTTTGTATATCACTAACAAAATTACATATAGCTAAGTTTTCTCTATACGAGTGTAGTGGCTAAAAAACTAGCACAATTACACCTTCACAAGATGCAGATGCTACATCACTAAACATGGATAAACAAAACAATAAAAACAAATTTAAATAGGACTAAATGAATATAATCAACCTCTTTATTAAGAAATACCACCAAATTCGACCCTTGGAATAAAATATGGAGGTCTTAGTTTCTCCACAATTCATATAATCCATGTTCACTCTACTACTCTTTTATTGCATGGTGTTGAGGTTGAACCCTCTTTAGTTATTTCATCAAATTTATAACATCCCCTCAATGTCTGTAAGTGACATGTTAATCAAATAATCTCAAGAGTATTTGTATGCATGAATGGCACTCTTATGAATTCCTCTCTAGTAGAGCACGATCAATTTCCCTTTCTTTGTTAAAACAAGTATCTAATGTGTTTATCTCTTAGCTTTCACAACAATGTGTGTATCTACAACAAAAACAAAAAGAAATTTATCATTACATATGAAACAAAAGCACACACCTTTTGTAACCAAAAGTGACTAATGCAACAATCTCACACACCTTTTGTAACCAAAGGTGACTAATGCAACAATCACACACCTTTTGTAAACAAAGGTGACTAAGGTTTATTCTACATCTCTTCTTTAGCCATGCCAACTTCCTTACGTCCTCCTACTAAATAAATTAATTTAACAATCATTAATGAATAAGTCTAATAAATAAGTCTAAGGGTAAATATTATAATGTTGACTAGCTTCTCCACGTCTTTGACACCATAACTCTAATTTAAATGTTTCCAACAAATACACTACAAAATATATCAAACAAAGAATATTGCAAGCTTACCTTAAAAAAAAATTTCTCTCTATTATATAATAAACTTCTTTATGAATTAGATATATTCCCATCTCCCATAATGTTTCAATTGTTTTTGTTTTTGGGATTATCCTCATCTTCAGTTTACATATACAAAGCATGTATTGTCTAATTTATATAATTTAAATATTTTGAATCCAAGATCATTTGATTGTAGAGAGGTTAATCCTGAACAATCCTGAACGACCTTGAGAGATTTGTGAGTAAGATAAACAACGTTTAAATATTATGTATTTCATAATAAAATAAAATAAATAATTTAATATTACGTATAATAATATTTTTAACTATTACATATTTATAAAAACGATAGACAATACTTTTGGTTCAATAACTTTCTTTAAAGGAATAATGCATGTATGGGTATAAGTTTTCTTATTTATTTACCCCAATTGATTATTTTATTGACTTATAATTTAGAGATCAATTAGCAATAATGCCAGGATTTTTTTGTGTTTTATGTATGTGGGTTTATTCATGTGACTGAAAACAAAGTGGATCGTTATTTTTGCACAGGCATAATAAAATTCTGATTCGGGAACTCAGCCAACCTGCCCCGGACTCAAAAGTATTTGTGTTTTGAACGGCAATTTGGTCAATCCTTTGAAGTTCAAACCATGGCTTGTTTGTGGAAGCAGCACTGGTTCGACTCATTTCACCTTTTGCTGCGCCCTAATATTTCGCTCTACTTTTTTTGGAGAATTGACCGGAACATGTAAACATTACTTTCTCCAATTCTAATGTGTCGTTCGATGTAGACAAAACGATTGAATTCTTATGTGTGGTTGGATGTTGTTTACAGGCAGAAGCAACAAGATATATTCAATGCTTTGGGATCCATGTTCGCGGCTATTATCTTCATGGGTTTCTGTAATGCCGTCTCTGTCCAACCAGTAGTTGACGTGGAAAGGAAAGTTTTCTATAGAGAAAAGGCAGCAGGGATGCATGCGGCTCTTCCCTATGCTACTGTTTAGGTAACTATTTTTAATCTTTTATGTCAGCGCCGTTTGTATTTTTTTGGTTGCGTGTATTGTATTTTTTGGTCCGCATTTTGATTATTAAAATCTGTACAGCTGCACATACCTTCTGGATTTGAATTTTTATTATATTCGAATCCATGATATCTTAAAATAAACTATCTTCTGAACATTAAAGCCACTCCAATTATAATATTATATATCTACCTCTACGGTCTTTATAAAAATCTTTCAACTATAGTTTACCAATTCGAATTAAATTGAAAAATACGAAAATTCAACCATTCAATTGGTACACCGAATATTTCGTTGAAATTCGATCCGATTAGCGGTAATAATAGGTCAATCGAGGAGTTCATACACTTGAATAGAATGTCTGAAGTTTGAACACAAAATAGATAGCGGGTAGAAAGATAGAAGGAATCCAGTGTTCAAATTTGAATACGTCACAGCCTTTTTGAAGCCCTCTAGTAAGTCAGAGAAGTGTGTCAAAAAAATTTTAAATTTTGATTTTTACATGTGTTTTTACGAAATTTAAATAATATTATAAAATGTGGTATGAAGAGTTGTCTCTATCCATAGGACATTTCAAGAAATTCCAATTCTCTTATTGATGTAACGCTCTAAAGTCTGCAAGACGTTCTAGCAACACTCAAAAAATTGCAATGGAAGTAATGGAGGTTGTTCATCCATTCCTAGGTCAACAGTGATAATGGCAACACTGATAGAGTTAGCAGTGATGATATGAGGTTTATGTTTGCATTAGTTGATAACAGAGGTTTCTTTTCGCATTCATTGATAGCAGAGGAGAAATAGCTATGTATTGGTATCCATGAATAGGGCATATTTTGAAGGTATCCGAGATTTAGAAGAAACAAATGACAAAAGAAAGAATTAACGATGACTGAGGTAGATTATTTTGAGCTTGTGAAGCAACCTTACAACCAGTGCAGCACAAGTTCACAAGGTATTTTTAACTCTCAGTTTTAATTTTCAACTTTCATTTCCCTAGCCTTTCATTCAGTTTATTGATTTAGGAGGAAATGATGAAATTATTGCGGAATGAGAACCATCAAGGTTACACTCCGTATCAAGCATAATCTCTTAATCTTTCCATTCAACCCGAAGGTTTGATGTGGATTTGTGTCTCCTTATATTTACTCTGCTTGTAATTACAATCTCTTAATCTTTCCATTCAACCCGAAGGTTTGATGTGGATTTGTGTCTCCTTATATTTATTCTGCTTGTAATTACATCTTGCTCTGCTCAACTTTGAAAAATCAATCCATTGAAGTATTTCACTTCATATTTTTTCGTATATTCATTTTTCTAGGGGATTGGAACGGGATTTATGAAGCTTCTGAAGTGTCGATAAAGGCAAGTGATTTCACGGCCCTAATCAATAGTCTTCAACAAGTATGCAGTTCAACATTTGAAACAATATTTTTCATATTTGTCCAACGCTTAAAAATAGATTAAAGTGACAATATTGACATTTTTACACCATAACCACTTACTACATTTTCAGTGTTATCTCCATTTTCCTTAATTTGTAAAATTTTGTTCTTTCTTGTCAACCCAATATTAACACAAGATTGTTCAATTATGATATTACCCCATTAGATGGTGATAACTACACTTACTGATTCACAAACCTTTTTTTTCATCTTGTAAATAATTACTACCATTTACTGCATCTTCGAGGATGTCGAATATATTCGACTACTGATATCATCCTATGGCTATGAAAACATCTTCCATCCTACCTTTATGAGGACATATTCATGACATTACTTTGATGTTCCGCATAAATATCTCGACATAGTATAATAAGGCCGATAGGGTTCCTTACATTTTCCATGAAGACATCATTACTTTGAAACTCTCTTGTTCACCATGGAAATCTCGAGATAACATAATAAGACTGATAGGGTTCTTTATTTAGGGTTTCTTTTTAGAAAACATCGGTATAATTTCTTTATTACTTTGAATTCTTATTTTATAGTAATAAATTAATACATTCTCATTTTATAGTAATAAATGAATAATTTTATAATAATAAATTAAATAAATTAGTTAAAGGTGTAATTTTATGGTGTTTAAAAATAGATTAAAGTGACAATGTTGACATTTTATGGGGCATCTTCATTTTCTTTCCTAATTTACAAAATTTTCTTTCTTTCTTGTCAACCAACCATTCAAACAAGATTGTTCAATTTTGACAACCATTCAGACAATATTGTTCAATTATGAAATTACCCATTAGATGGTGGTCACTATGCTTAGTGATTCTAAAGTTTTTTATATTTTTGTAAATAACTACTACCATCTCTTTTCTATTTCTAGATGATTCCGTGACTGACAACCATAATGCTTACAAAATTTGCATTGTTGCCATTTGAACTTATTGCAATCAAGCTTGCTATTAAGCCCTTGCTATTAAGCCTAGCATTTGTAAAATCAAACTTTATTTACAACCTCGTATTTCTTCTCTTATCTTAAAAAGCCTTTTTCTTTATTAACTCTCTAGTTTTTGAAAACATAGAAATTAATGCTATAAAAAAAATTGAGAAATAATAAGTGTGCTTCCCATAATTTTATGTAGAGTTTCGAACCAGAGAGAAGTGCTAACATGAAACTCCAGGGCTCTATCAATAACTAAACAACTGAAGATTGGTCTGCCCACAGGGCTACAACTTAATTTTCTTTTTCTGGTTGGTCTTTCAAAAACATATAGAATGCCAATAGCTATCCATACAACTACTATTGCGTCTCCCACTTCATTCTCTCCATTCTGCATCTAGGAAATAAGTTGTGAATGTGGGTGTCCATGTAGCTACTGCTATGAAGGGTATTTAAGGAGATGTTGAAATCATAGAAAAATTAAACGACATTATTAATGCAAAGAAACCATATTATTAGAAAAGGACATCAATAAAAAGAAACCACATTATTAGAAAAAGATATTAACCAAACTTGAATTCATTGTAAGGACCAAATTTGAAAACCATTCTTAAACAAACAAAAAAACCGACCAACCGAGCCATACAACAACAACATTGTAGATGTGCATTACATATTACAATATTTCCCTATTAGATATGGAAAATTTTCCTTTTAATTACATAAATTTTTGAATCTATAAAGATTGAAGCTTTTAATGGAGATGAAAGTCTATTGATAGAGTTCTTTGATTGAGCAATGTCAAGAGAAAAGTTCAATTCCCTTGGTTGTTCAAGGTATATATTTATATTTTTGGTTTGCTTTAAATTGTTTCAAATTGAACAAAACATATAATATAAATTAGAAACAAATGAGAACTAAAAAAACTTTTTCCATTGTGCAAATAGATTTATATTTTCAATGATGTAAATTCAAATACATTTGAAGATTATCTAATTACTAGAAGAAACATATGTTTACGTTTTTTAATAGAATTTGAAAAAAATATTTGCCTATTTACTAAATTCTATTGAGATTTTATAGTGTTTTAATGTAGCCACTTTTTAAATTTTAAAGATTTAGAAGGACACCATTTCATTTTGGCATTTTTTTATAAAGAGTTTATTTAATATACACTTGTTAATAGAAATACAATTTTTTTTATAAATTTTCATTTTTCAAGGGTTAGATAAATATATGTCCTTCCAAATAAAATTAAGACCCAACCCTTGAAATTTAATCACTGAAGGGATCTCCGTACGAAAGGAAAGTAAGGTAATTATTAATTTGGAATTTTTTTCTTTATAGGGAAGTAATTATTAATTTGTGATTTTTTTAGAATTTTTATTTTACTGAAATGTTGGTAAAGTGGATAAAATGGCTAAGTAAAGAATTTGAACATCAACACTAAAGTGAGCAAAATTGACAAGAGGAATAATTTCCTTTTTAAAAAAAATATAGATAAATAAGTTTTGAAAACCAATTTTTTAAATATATATTTATTAGAAAAACATTTTATGTAGAATTTTGAAACTAAAAATTTTATAGCCAAGATTTTGTTGGAAATTTTAATCTCAACTACCGCATTAAACACCGTGACAACAACGATACTTGTTAGAAAACTTATTTATTTAAGTTTTGAAAACCAATTTTTTAAATATATATTTATTAGAAAAATATTTTATGTAGAATTTTGAAACTAAAAATTTTATACCCACGGTTTTGTTGGAAATATTAATCCCAACCATGCGTTAAACAACCTAGCAGCCGCCATACTTGTTAGAAATATTTTTGGAGGTTACGTCTTTGTTTTAATACGGAAGGACTGAAGTCAGCATAGAAGTATTGCGCGAACCATTTCACAACACATCTCAGAAGTTAGGGCATTTAATGAAGTTTGGTAAATAAGTATGTGCAAGAATTTACTGTGCAACTATTGCCCACACTCCACAACACCTGCACGATTATTGCCCACACTCCACAACATGTAAGTACTAATTATTTTCTATATCACGTATTAATGCCAAATTGTATGTTAAGATAAATATGGATGTAAAAGTCATTTTGTAAGAGAGAGAGAGAGAGAGAGAGAGGTTTGGCGTTAGAGAATGAGAGTCTATGAGGTAGTGAGGAGAAAATCGTGGAGCAAATTTTGATGGGCACGTGAAAACAACAGTTATTGTGTTTTACTGTGTGTTACTCCGCAACCCCCTGGTGAAGTGTTGATCCAGATTTAAACACGAACACAACAAAATACAGAGATAACCATATACACAAAGATGCAGTGGAAATAATACTTCATTTCATTAATGGAAAATACTGAAATATGCTTACAACCAGAAATGGAAATAAACCAGCTAGGGCGATGGTAGCTTATCTCTGAGAAGAGATGTGCGCTACATGCCTCTGAACTGTTCCGAACTGTGTTACAATGAGGCTCGAAGGCCTATTTATTATTGAGAAACAATGGAAAACCCTTCACATTCCAAAACCTACCCCTAGAAGATGAAACGCCAAATTGTGGGCCCCGTTTTGGGTAAATTGGTACATCAATTTCCCGGGGTCGTAACTTTGGCATACGATCTCCGTTTGACGCGTATGATAGCTCGTTAGAAAGATCTATCCGAGACTACCACTTTGGGAAAAGCAACATGGGTCCATGGACCCATATTGCCCCCAAATTTCCCAAAAAACGTCGTTTAGGGCCTCAAAACGGCTACAGAAGTTTAGGACCCGAAAAAACTGCTAAAAATAGTAAATTGTTCTACAATTACGGAAACTGAAAAGCTGAAAGAGACAATTGCGGGGGTCCAAATGGGATAGGTGGGTGGCCACCAACATCCACCTGGATCATTCCTCCCCCCTTAGGAAGCAATGGTCCCCATTGCGTT